>JAHWFP010000629.1:0-11592 GCA_023313725.1 Lithobius niger | reverse complement strand
CTGAGCGTTCCAGCAAAACAATGGCGATCTCCGTGTCGTGTTTTGGCGATTAAATTATTATATCGGACGTAAGTAACGTATTCTTACCGCAATTCTTGTGTTTAGTTATTGTGTAAGTGATCCAAAAGTCAAACATGCATGTCAAAATGGATGTAATTGCCCTTTAAAGAACTTCAAGCCCGTGTCAGACGAGAAAATTTTCACTCACGACACGACGAAAAATCGGGTCGGGAGGCTAAGTTGGCTCGTGTGACATGGGGCAGACGACAAAAGTTGGGAGTAATTAGAGAGTCGTCCAGACTCGATTGCCAGGCTAGGCAGCCAGCCCTCCGGGTACCGACGTTTTCTCACATGACTGATAGAGACCAATGGTGAACGCATACCACGCATTCCAAAAAGGGGGTGAAGTTGGACATAAACAGAACAAGCCAAATGAAGTGTTTGTTAATCCTAAGGGCAGTCGAGAGTGGGGAAAATCTGCCCATGTGACCACCAACTCCAGACATGACAAAATGTGGGGGGAAATCACTTCTGCCTTTAGGACAATCGTGTCGTGAGAGAAAGTCTTTCCGTCTGGCATGGGCTTTAAAGGACTTATTTTTAAAAGTAATGTAATTTTTCAAGGACTTTACCAAGACCAATATAATTTTTTCACCGGCCTTTATTTATCACCAAACTTGCTCAAATAAGGCTGTTAAGCTTCAAATATGGTCTAGTTTTACCAGTGAAGAGCCAACCAAAAAAAGAGTTCAGGGTTTAAACATACGTGGGAAAAAAAGTCAAGGGAAAAAATACAAACAGTGTAAAAATATTGTTTTCTGGCTTTTTTTCGTGTTGGTATTGTTAGGATGTTATAAGTTAGGCTAAGGCTCGAATTTCACCAGGCAGTTAAGGAATTTCACCTAGAAACGTTTTTTTCCTTCGGCTTTTTTTCCCATCAGCTTTTATTCTAGACTATTTTTTTCTAGTATAAAAAGATGAATGTGCTGAGAAAACAACTGATGAAAATGTGTGGCACAACAAAATTTAAAAGAAAAGCTCAACATTTTACGACAAATATAGAAGCTATTTAGAACAAATTCCAAGTATGTCTTTACCTTGCTCAAAGTCAGGGCATTATGTTAAATTATGACAACAACATTTAATGCAAGGACTGTTAAGGACGTAGTTAACAATTTCAAGGAATTCAACGCCTTGAATTTTTTTAACAAATTCAAGCACTTTCAAGGACTTCAAGCACCTTGTGCGAACCCTTGACAAGCTATTAACAATCTTCACACTTCCTCTACCAAAACCCTCTCTTTTCCGCTTTTCCGCTTGTCTAGTGGTAACTGCCTTATTCTGACGACAAACTAGGAAGTCAAAACCTAATTTCTTTGGATTATTTTCCTTGCACTGGGTTCTGTAATGGCCAGGTTTGCCACATGCAAAACAATCATTCTTTCCCGTATTCTTTGGTTGAAAATCTGCAGTTTGTTCACTGGGTGATTCCTCAGCATCTTTCTGCGGGTGATTTGCCATATTTGTCGTTTTTGTACAATACTTCACTGCTTTGAATCCTCTTTCAACTAAAACCTTTGAAACCCTTGAAACGCGCACTTTGGGGTAGTGTAGACTTGTTTCTGCTTGTGTGCTGCCCACCAGTCTGTTCTCACACTAACTGATGTTTTTCATGTTGCTTTCTTTAGCTGGTCGCCATCATGCTAGCGCCAGGTCAATAGTTTGGTCAGGATCTGGTGGTGGCTGGTAGGTTCGCTGCCTGACATTGAGTTCCCGTACCCTGTAACCTTCAGCAGCCAACTCCTTAGTCAGAGTTTCAAATTTCCTGTCCTGTAAGCAATGCAAGTACTCGGGAAAATTTGTTGTAATACACGTTGACTTATTACTTGGTCTGAAGCCTTGGTTCCACCCGGTCGTAATAGGATAGGACTGACTGGAATGAACGAAATGGAATATCGTCTCATCTCTATGCATAAATCTGCTTTCCAGTTCTCTTTGTAGCTGCTGGGTGCAATTAGGAGGCTCAAACAACTTTCTGAAAAGGTCTTGGAAATTTTCAGAACTCCCACTAATGCTAATAACAGAATAGTTTCTAATAAATAAGAGTTGGAATGTTGAAATGTCTGCTGATATTTAGTCAGAGAATCCAAAAATTCCTGGGTTGGCTGGATTTCCGGATAACCGGTAAACTGCACCATAGGTCTTTTTGGTAGGTTAAACGTTGGAGAATGATGCTGAACAGACGTAATAATGCTCGCAGCAGGTGGAACCACAGCCGTGTTTGTAGGTGGTGGAACCCATGCTGGTGACATGCCCTCCTGGACTTCCCTTGCCGCGCAACTCCAGTTGTGTTGGGCAATCCCACGAAGATCCTTTGCAGTAATCTCTCTATGACTGCTGGTAATCCTCTTCGACGTAGCTACGTTAGGCACCTCTAGCGCAAGCACCATCCATAAGGAAGTGATTGCTCCCGGGGCTGTCAAAGGGGCCTCGTCGTGACCAACACCCCCGGGTGTGGTCGAGTTTGCTTGAACAGCACAAGAACGAAGCTATAGTGAAAGGGTTTCCACAGACTTAGCTTGCGTTTCTGAGCATGAGAAAGGAGCTGATACAGCTGTTTATGTGATGAACACGGGTGGCTCAAGCTGGCTTTTCAACTTGGCGAAAGATATCTGGTTGCGGGATGAGTGTTCACACATTTAAGAACTACTTGGTTGATCTTTCCGAGTTTCGTTTCTTAATGCACAAAGTGCTGGCAGCACAAAAACACTTTCTTTAAAAGGTGAACCGAGTGGGCAGAACAACAGCTATTCTTCAACTGCAAAAGAATCGAGCTGCTCTTCTTGAGGCTTGAAGTGATGTCGTGTCTCTCGCATCCTCTCCACTTGCTTTTCACTGACAATGGGTATTGACCTTACTCCAGAACGGGAAGTGGCAAGTTGTGGTAGCATCCGGTAAGCTTAGTGGTAAACCTCCTTTTCCCCAGCACTTGAGACAATAAAGATGGTGAAGCGTTGGTTCTTGAATCTGCTGGAGTTCGCTGACCGCGCTCATTTGTATTCACAGCAAATTTAGCTCTTTTGCCAGTATAATGTAGTGTAGTTTTCATCCAAATCATGAAAGTTTGCGAAAAGTGATTACTGCATCTTCTTTCTCTGGAAACTGCGTCCCAAGTACGTTTGATGAATTTGGCCAATGGCACGTTGTCACCCTTCGACCAACTCGGCGAATCTTGGCATTGTTTAGTAGCCTGGTCCTTTGCCTGTTTACTCAAATCAATGTGCTGAACAGCCAACAAGTAAAAAAAAATTAGCCCATCTTCACCTAATGTGTTGGAAACACGGGTTTCCGACACTGGTGTCAGCACACATTTTGTACAAATTTGTCACTTATCTAAGGTCGTATGATTTGCCAGTTGAGAATTGGCATCATACTACCAGTGGAAGTGACAGAGTGGGAGACTTACTACCTCTTTGAATAGGGACAGAACTACCCTCAACACGAAAATGAAGGGCAGTGCCTAAAGTTGGCGGCGTCTTCTTAGCAGCATCAGCAGTGTCTAAAATTGGCAGTGGCTTTTTGGCAGCGTCCCCTTGGTCCTGGTCCTCACCTCCAAGATGGTGGCATCCTGTTCTGGTCTTGGTGGTGATGTCTTCTTTAAAAAATGTGGGCTTTCCCAAAAAAAGACATTGCGAGTGGTCCAATATCCCGGACGATAAGGCTAACAGGTGTGGTATGGACAGTGGTATGCGCGAATTAGCGGCATGGGAAGATGAAGTAGGCTCAACTTTTTCGCGTGAACCGCGCGGAAAGTCTGCTGTGTCCTCTGGTTATTATCAAACTGGTTATTCAATAGAGGGATCTGTAAATACGTTAGTTGTTCATTCTCTTCCATTTTTTTCGCGTGTTAGTAAACACACCAGCACTGTTTCCTTTTGTGCCTCTGTTGGTACGCGCGTAAAGAAAGGCTTGTACTATATGGACAGAAGGTAAGAGAAATGAGACAAAACAATTGGTTAACGATTGGACGCAAATTACTCCATCCTTGCTTCCCTTCGTGCAGAAGATTTAGCGTACCAGTCGATTTCTCGTTTGCAGCTTTTGACTGATTTTCAATGGCACACTTTTGAGTCTTTGAATTGTACGTCTTATTTTTGATTCTCACTTGGGCTAGGTTGTGAGAGGTCCCAACAATGCACGACTGCGTCCATGCGCTTTCTGTCCCCTAACCGGCTTCTTATAGGGAGGCCTGGTTTGATGATGAAATGGTCAAGAACGCCACTGTGGATGAGTGTGCCTCGCAACTCCAACGCACGCACTCCCTGTCTTGTTGGATAGTGCTCCTTATGGGGGCTCTTCTTGTGGCTCCAGACTTCGAATGCATTGTAAGAAGCCTGATGCCACATTCTTCCAATGATAACAGAAAAATGTCCAGTGCCACTTCTTTATTCTCTACACTGCGTCACACTTAACTTTTCGATGGTGTTTAACAGTTAGATATTTAACAGGCTAACGGAAGAAACTCTCTAACATGGCAAGTGACCATTGTGATTTAGGCCTGAATTTTGTAATGTGTGTGTTTTCATCAACTTTGGAGGGGTCGGGGGGGGGGGGGATGTGAATGCAGCACAGGTATGCTAGCCAGATTTTTGCTCCTCTATAAATAGAGTATGGTGCTAGCCTTCAGGCTGAAATATTAGAGTGCGCGAACCATGTGTGAACCCTTGTGAAAGGACACATTTAAGGACGAAGTCCTGCTTGAAATAAATCTACACACTTTAAAATAATTTTTAGTTTAAATTTCAGTTTTAAAAATTGTTATCTAACTTTAAACAAATTATGTTTTGACAACTGTTGTTCGAGTGAATGCGTATTTCCTACGAAAAAAATACATCCCTCGGGAGACAATCCATAGTTGACTTGATACAAAATGAAATGAAAGTCAATATTTAAATCCAGCAATCTCGCTAAGACTGAACGCATGGTAAGGAGCAAACCGTAGTAAGAGTTCAGAAAATTCAAGGAAATTAGTAAACACAGAAAGTCTAGTAGTCTTAATATGCAACCCTTCATCGAATGTGCGGCCACAACCATCCATTCAATTTACGATAACGATGCCGACGCAATTTCATCAGCAGACCTGTTTGATAATAGCCATACTGTTTAAGGCAAAGTGAAATTATAAAAAGAACAACAAACTATCATAAAGAACTAATAACAAGTAGACTAAGTAAGTATTGAATTCATTTTATCCATTCGTATCATGGAGAAATCGTGACGTAAAATGCTGTATATTACCATCAAACACCAGTGAACAGGTAAACGAAGTTTGTGGCCTCCTATCTGAGCACCACTGTCATGTGCTATCGACTAAAGTTTTGTAACCTAGCAACGGACTGCTTCTGGCACCTATAGCCGGCTAGAAAATAAAGAAGGTTAAAATTCTCAGCAGCTCTCGTTTGGTTTCGGTATCAACTGCAGTGTCGACCGACACACTAAGTGTAAAGCTGAACAACAAAATGGGAAAGAGCAGGCCAAGGGAAGGGGGGGGGGGGGGGAGAGAGAGAGAAAGAATCAATAAAGAAAGGGACAGTAACAATTTCAGTGGTTTTACTGTTCGGTCACCAGTCAGATTTGAGGATCATAGAACATTTTTAGTTTTACATCACATTATCTGTAATCTCAGCTAAGAACGCCCTGGGGGCAGGATTTAATACGACTCGTTATCCCTCATAGGCGCCTCATTAAACGATATGGGCTGTAATTTTACACTACTAAGAACTAGAAACAAATTACCAGTTCATGGTACCGGTTTACGGTTTTATTTTCTACAGTGTACCATTCCCAAGGAGCCTCGGTAAAGGCCAGTTTTTGCCTCACTCTTGACTTAGTGACAAATACTGTTCCATAAATGGTAGGAAAACTAATAAGAACTAATCCCCTTCACCATAGCTCTATTCCCTCTTTCCCAATAGTTTGTCTTCAATATGCCCTAACACTGCCTCACATTACTCAGCGAATTAAGCGAAATTGTTAAGAAAGTATCTCTCAAGACAAATGACAGGAATATGTTTGGTCAAGCCTAGTTTACGCTAGCATAAACCAGGTAAAAACCAAAGGGGTAGGGTAACAAGCAAGGATTCCCACAACCCACCTCTTTAATTCATGATCGTCAAGTATTCTGTGAAGTAGCATTGTTGGCTGTCTCAGATAAGCACTGTTGAAAAGTCCATCGAACCAAACTTACGCTTGCTGCAAAATCTATATTTACATGTATATGTGTATATTGCTTGCGCCGAATCATAGGCGAGGGTCGGTAAACACGGAAAACAGTAATTATGACAGCCAATCCAAACGCAGTATTCAATGCGGTAGGGTAAGCATGTTCATTCCTTTCACGGGGCAGCATGTCATTCTTTGCAAGGTTTCAGTGAAAAAGGGTGAGCGTGTTCATTTTTTGCACAGTAGCAGTGGTAAAAGGCGACCAGCCGGAATGTGAAAGGTAATGTCTATTATTTGTAACAATCAGTAAAAAACGAAATATTACGACATGCATTGTTAATGGAAAACTCAAGCAATCAAACTCTGGGCCCCAAAAGAAACAAACGGGGCAGTGTGACACGACTTCCTACTAGACTTGCCTATGTTACATCGGGATCAGCTAGTTCTATAGCTTATTAAAGAAAGGTAGCCCTAATTAATGCCTTGCGTATCAGGCCATACGCCTTACATTTAAACGGAAATAACTAAGTACAAAGGTGAAAAGTGACTTTGCAAGGTTCCCAGTACAGAGAACAAAGCACAACCAAGTCGCGAAAATGCGCAAGGTATCTCGCACTTTGTTTCCTGCGGGACTTTTTCGCTATTTTATGGTAGGATTTGGTTCTGTGCTGCAAAAATTAAAATCATATGCAAATTCTTCGCACAGTGGCAGGAGGATCAAAGTGACGACACATTGGAGTTCCGATACAGTGAAGGAAAGGTTGCGTGTCTTTGCATTTTGTTTGTTGAACGTTTTGTGGGAATTATTTTCGGAACCTAAACAGCAGACAGACATACGTGTCAGTAACTCAGTTTTGGCTTTTAGAGTTACAAGTGCGGTATGAGACAGTAGAACCTAAGAATGTCCAACTGGCCACAACAAGCTGTCAACATACTTTCCTTCTGTGGACGCCTGTTAGCGATCAGTAATTAATAATAAAATAATGTTAACGATCAGCGGAGGAAGTGGACGGCAAAAAAAAGCTGTTTTACACACTAATTTATACGAATAAAATTTGTAAAAAAAAACTACGAGCCTAAAGATGAATCCTTACGTTTTGAAGTCTGGGGCACTATGGCATTTGAAGTCCGAATGTAGCACCTTACAGTGGAGTTAGAAGTCATTCAATTAGGGAAAGAATAGTAGAAAACATAACTGCTATGCCAACCCTAAATCAAGATGATGGCTATAAATCCTATTCAGAGAACTCGTAATGCCCGATTTATTACTCGGTAAATGGTGCCAGAAGACTAAATCCATATGATCATTAAATTTTCCAATAGTTCGCCGAATCTGCTATATCTTTTAATGGAAACATCATAGTGATAATTCACCTTTACACCTTGACTGGCAGAAGGTTCAAACTACTTTAACCAGCTGGCCTTGCCCACTCGTGGAATGCAGTCAGAACAAGGTGGCGAAGACAGAGCGTACACATGGAGTTAATGGTTAAGACAGCTTTAGGGCGATTCTTCCTGCTATCACCACTGACTCGATTTAGCACGAAACCGTCTCTCTTTCTACTTTCATCGCCGAAGAAAAAGGTAGGAAGCACTCAGATCGGAGACCAAATTAAACAGCGAATGTTTCGCCATTCAGCCGCTACGGCAAAGTATCGATCCTTGAGGGGAAGTGCAAGAGAAGGGAAACTGCAAGTTTGCAGAGGTTGTTAGGTAGTGCGATTTCCGCTCGGTGACACACGACCTTAGGCTATTACATAAGCACACAAACATACAATACTTGTTGCTTTTTCGCTCCTCCCTAATTTTTGTTTCTGGCGGATTTGTATCAAAACTGCAAGGAAATATATAAGCTTAACTGGGCAGGATGAGCCAGTTTCGATTGTCGAAAGTATGGTTTTGCTAGAACTAACTGAATAAAAAATAACTCCACTGTTTAATATTTCCGTAAAATTACAGTACAAAGAACCGGTAAACTGTTTCCAGCACTTTGTACTATCAACTTCGGATGCACCGTACTGCCTAATAATTAGAGATGCCAAAATGTTTCAGAGGTAATACATAAACACAGATTGCCTGAGCGGGAAATGAACCTTTGATTCAGAGGTAATACATAAATACAGATTGCCTAAGCGGGAATTGAACCTTCGACTTTTGGGACCAAAGGCCGAATCTCTACCGTTAAACCATACTGATACGGCCAAGCCTAGTGGCAGAGCTTCGGCCTTTGGTTTCAAAGGATGCGGGTTTATTTCCTGCTCAGGTAGTCTGACATTGAAGTCCAAATGCCAACGGAAATATATTTTCCATCTGTATTTATTTACCACTAATCCAGCAGATTTGGCTTTCTGTCTTGTTTACTGTTCCAGATGGAATGATAGAGGACATAATATGACATATGCCTTAGTGGACAAAGCCAATTCTCCTAATTCTGATAAATCTTCGACTTCTTACAATGCCTACGCTTATATGGTACAAAGTGCTGGAAACAAATTATCAGTTCTTTGCACCATTATTTTACAGACATTTTTAACAGTGCAGTTTAGGTTCAGGATATTCTTCGACAAAGATCCAGCAATAAAATAAATAAATAAATAAATAAATAAATTAAGCAACTAACACGTAGAACCTCTTTGCTTTGCTGCCATTTAAAGTAAAGAAAGGTGGGGAAAAAAAGAACTAAATCAATCCAACCAATTTACCACTCATCACAAAGTATGCAAAACAGCATAAAACATAAAAGTAAGATAAAAGATGCGATAGTATGCTTAGTGAAGCCGAAAATGCCCAGAAAAGGACACGTCTGAAACCGAGTCATTACGCCAATGAACGATTTAACTCGAGCGTGAATTACTAAAACTTATTGTGTGCCTATCTCCGATGTATCTCCCACAGAAGAAAAAAACATGTTTGCAAAGTTTCCAGTGACTGAATGTAACAAAAACCAGGTAACAGAAGAAAATCAACATTCAGTTTGCTGGATGCAAGCATCTTCTATAAACCAGCCCTGGTATAACAGTTAAGATACTAGTTTCTATGCAACCGAAATACTACTACATGACGTAACTCGATACTGAATGCAACAAGGCATACAGACATAAGGCCGCCTCGAATGGAGCCAACACCCCAATCCTGAATCCTGGAGAAACAGAGTAGACACAAAACGCTCAAACTGCGATGCAAACAAACAATGAGTATGATGAAACAGTGAAGGAATTAATTGTTCAAACCATGGCAGCACACTGCAAGGCTCTGTAAAAGAGTCGAAAATTAGAGATGGACTAAGCAGCACCACAGCCAAAGAAGGGCCAACTGACTGTCGATCCTCCTCTGCCAGACCTGTCAGTATAGTAATTTGTGAACGAATTTATTAAGTTGACAACCAAAATTAGGACTACTGAAATATTGTAAGGGAGTAAAAGTAAAAAAATTACTCCTCACGACGCACTAACAGCGAACTTAACCCTGCATGCAAGATTGTTAAAAATGCTTAACGTTAGAAATGTATAAAAAGTTGACACCCGTCATCTAAACTATTTTAAAAATATTAACAAAAACAAAAAAAAAAACTGTGAAGACTCAGATGGTTGGAAGGTTGATTGAATTTGTGTCAATCGTCTTTAACCATTTGGCTAATTGAAAGACGTGATGCACGTGCTGTTTTAAAGTGTGGTATTTACGCGTCTGTTTTAAGTCTTTCAGTTGTACATTAAAACAGCCCACGCTTCGAAACAGTGCCGTCTCCTACAAAGCAATCCTTTAAATTCAACTCAGCCGCTGTTACAGAATGGTCGATACCAAAAATGTAGAACTGTTGATGGATCCATCGGCATTTTAAGCCTTCAAAACAGAGCATTGACAAGCATTTATAAACCTAAATGGAATCTAAATATACTCTGCACATTACCAGCACTTGAGTGAAAGCGTAAAAAAAATATATAAAAGGAGAGGAACGTGTACAAAAAGAGGACGGTAGGCAGGGGAAAAATTTGTACGCAAACCAGCCCACAATTCGAAACAATGCCACCTCTTACACAGCGGACTCATTAAAACTCAACTCGGCCGCTATTACAGAACAGTCAATACCAAAAAAGTAGAACTGTTGACGTAACCGTAAGCAATTTAGGCCTCACCAACCGTCAAAACAAAGCAATGACGAGCATGTATAAACCCAAATGGAATCTAAAAATATTCGTTAGACCTACATTACCAGCATTACAGCGAAAACCTAAGAAATATAAACGGCGACGAACAAGTACGAAAGAGGATAATAAGTGGGAAAAACAATTGTCCACAAACCAGCCCACCCTTCGAAACAGTGCCACTTCCTACACAGCAGACTCTTTAAATTCCACTCGGCCGCTATACAGCAAAAAAGTAGAAAAATTGACGGAACCATAAAGATTTTAAGCATCACCAATCTCAAAACAGAGCAATGACAAGCTTTTACAAACCCAAATGGAATCTAAAAATACCCGGCACATTACCACGACTTGAGCAAAAACCCAAGAAATGTAAATGGTGACCAACAGGTACGAAAAGGTATAGTAGCCTATATGCGGGAAAAACAATTGTCCCCCAACCAGCCCACGCTTCGAAATAGTGCCACCTCCTACACAGGAGATTTTTAAAATTCAACTCAGCCGCTATTTCAGAAATCAGAATGGTTAATACCAAAAAAGTAGAAAAGTTGACGGAACCATAAGGATTTTAAAGGCACATAACTCCCTCCGGTATTTGTTAACGTTTTTCTCGATACATTACCGGAAATAGTTTTATATGAACTCATTTACCTTTTATTTGATCGTCTAAGGGTACGATCCCGATGACAAATGTGGCGCGTGTACACTAGTAAGCTTCTTTTTTACCGCTCGGTCCGAGGAGTATCTCACTCCCGCCAGAAAGCTTCTCGGCGTTCTTGGGCTACTTTTAACGGTCACGTCACGCGATGTTTACACGCCTAGTCTGTGACGTAGTGATTCTTCGTGCACTTCAAGTCACGTGACTTGCCGCTTTTGAGCGAAAGCCAAGTGAGATAGTAGCTGCTTTTCTCGAGGTACGCAGCTTCAATCCCAGTTAACCTTGTTCTGAGCTTATCAGGAGAAATGGCGAGTGATGAACGTATTTATCTATTCCACCAAGTAGATTTGCTACCGAATCGGTAAAGGAAGGACAAAACGAGAATTGGATCAACAATTAGGTTTACCTATGTTTACCGCAAGAAACTAGGCTTAAAGAAGGGGTGGGGCAGGGGCTTCGGGATCCTGACGTGGTGATGGACAAAACCAAAGGCGGAGAAGAAATTAAATTGCGGATTGAGTTTCAGACGTAAATTCTCGTAGCAGACATAAGGCCTAAGGAAAAAAAAAA
>JAHWFP010000627.1:0-16454 GCA_023313725.1 Lithobius niger | reverse complement strand
CCAATAAGAAAATTACCTCTCCCTCTGATAAGTTGTGCGACCCAATACTGTATTATGAAGTACTGAAATACCAGGTATGATATGGCACATATCCTGAGTTGGGAATGGAAACGGTGAATCATTACGAGGTATTTAAGAACTGTTTACCCCAAACCTGGGGGGGGGGGGCTGTAACTAAAGACTGGTGCATTTCCGGACCCATGTTTATAGGACTTTTTCTTCTTATCTTTGATCACACAGCGGACCCTCAAAATATTTGACACCAATTTCCGAACACCCTGTATACACGGCGATACTTCAAACTGAAACACGACTATTTTTTAATCCTAGTTTGAAATACGGCTGACCTCATAGCCACCATGTCTGCGGGAAATGCAGTGAACTATAACGATAAGCAAAGTTTTCTACAGATAAAACACTACATATTTAAACCTATGTCCGTTGACTTTTGGTCTTGAATTTCAGATTGCCTGAGCGGGAATTGAACCCTCAAGACCAAAGGCCGAATCCCTGCTACACTTTACTATCACGGTCTTGCATATGCTTGCTTAACCCTAGAAAGAGAAACATGGTTTCGCCGGACCCCTCACAAGTAGTATTTCGCGTAATTTTATCATAATTTTTTTTTTTACATCCAATTTTTTTTGGACTTTGTATTTAGCGTATTGAACATTTACAGAGACTTCCGACCTGATCTAGGTTTTTTTTCTGAAAATTTAGGCTTTGCGGAACTATGCCGTAGGGCGGTTTTTAGTGTTACATGACAGTTGGCCGCAGCCGTCTGTTTGATAAAAAAAAAAATGTTTTTAATACATAATTTTGATTATCCCACATGTTACTAATTATTTTTTACATAATTTTCCACGTTATGCTAATTATATATATATATATAATGTAGGGGTTTTTAGTGCGTGTGGGTGCTGCCCCTATCCCAACCCCACAGTTAAGGGACTAGCTTGAAAATATGCCGTGGTGGTAGTCAGGGGTTGCGGGAATTCCAAATTAACCTTAACAGATGGAACAAGGCTGGTAGTCGTGGTTCAGTTTTGGTGTTAGTTTTATGTTACATATGAGCGATCGTGTGCTCTGGCTTGCCTAAAGTTCTAGTGCGACACCAACCTTGGCTTAGGGCTTTAAATGGAATGTCAACGGCATTAGGCTTACTTGGGAAAATTTGGATTAATTAGTTTCGGGCTATTTCATACGTTGACTGCTAAACTAAGTAGCTACAGGGTTGCAGTGCTGAACTAGCAACAGGGTTGGTCTGGTTTGAATTTAAGTTCGGGGATTGGGGAAATTGGGAAAAATTCTAATTATAGGGCCGAAATTACCTTTGGATGCGGGGAGTTGGAGAGTTGGTGGCGGATGGAATTTTCGGTTAATACCTAATTGTTGGGAGCACCCGGCGGAAGATCAAGCGAGCTCGAGACGTTACAATTGATGTCAAGCATTATGTACAGACAAATCATAGCTGTGTATTGTTACAACAATTGATCAAATAGGATTATTTCAACTAACAATGAGTATTAATTTTTGGAAACAATGGCACATTACAATTTGACGTCATGTGGACTTCGGGCTTGGCAGATTTCACAAATGACGTCATCAGCGTAACCTTGCTGGGGTGGTACAATTCCAACGTTGAAATCCGGAATTAAATTAGCAACAATAATTACACAAGATCCGTAATGCAGTCATCTGCATCTGCAGCGAATCTGCAGCGCAGCATCAAGCAGGATATACAATGCCATCTACGTCATCTACCGACGGAACGGCAAATTATAAGAGCAGCCAAGGCCCGCTGAGATAGTAGCTGCGCCCGGAACGCAACGGCCAGCAGCGCGAACATACGATGCCGAAGAGTTGCAGCATCAAAGCTCCTCGAGCGTAGCGAGACGACACGGAATGAGCGAGCGAAGCAAGCGACTCCGCTAGTATTTACATAATTTTCCTGCATAAAAGTTTTTTTTTTGGTTCTGATAACTACGATTTGTGAAGTTTTGCCCATATACCGCTTTTGACGCAAAATGAACATGAGCAACAACTTTCCAATTCTATAAAACCTGGTTTTATTATTTTTTTTTTAAATATCATGTTTCTTGACAATCAGTCTCTTTAAAGTGTGTTCATCAAATAAAAATTATGAAACCAAAGTTTGACTATTTTGTACAGCTTATTAGATGGGGCTCTCTCGGGCAGTCAAAGTTGAAAGAAAAATAGGTTGGGAGTTGTAGGGTTAAAGGCGTGTGTATGTGTGTGTTTTTGTAAGGCTGTTTATGATTGGTTGAGCGATAGGGCTCGGCGTTTGGTCACAAACGACGTCGGTTCAATTATCAGCTCAGGCAGTCAAATATTCAAGTCTAAAAGGCAACAGAAATTGGGTTGAATCTGTATTTCTCTATAACTATACTTTGTTTAACATTATGTTTGCAGAAAACTGACTGTACGAATGCAAAAAATTCATAAATATCCCATTCGCAAACTCTAGCAGTAAGTATATAACTGAATCTATCCGTTTTTATTCGTGTACCTTCATGGCTGTGAGTATGGGGATACGAGCTCTAATGTTTTTTTTTTTCTAAACGGCGTAGCCGTTATTTGTTCAGTTAATTTGTTGGCCTTTTCGCGGCCTTTTTATTGAAAGTGGTACGATTTGGTCTATGTTGTGTATGGTATGTCCACTGCCCACCCAATTTTATTTGCGAAAAAATGGAACATTAGAAATGCGTATTTCTGTTCAGGTTCTCCCCAAGCTTTGGTCTAAGTTCATTATTTGATGGCAACACACTAGCGTGTGTCTATATTTAGCATGTATCAGCTCGATGGATAGTGGATTCTGTATTGTTGCAGGCAGATGCAGTATCATGCAAACAATCGCAGAAACAATTCAACTGGCTTCCCGAAGTTCGCATTGAAGAAGAAAATAAGTCATTCAGTCATGTCGGCCGCCCGATTTTAGGCCTCAAAATTAAAGACTTTACGCCCTATGTTTTAAAACTGAAAGATTTAAGCGAAAATCAAGACCATTTCATTTTGGTTCTCGGCAACGAATTAAAACGGTAATAAAGAAGATACCACGACAATGTTCCTTTCCCCGCACCCGAGCATCGTTGCATTTTGTTCGAGTGAGCTATAATCCGATCTTCTGCGCCTCGTGTATTGTTGTACCATTGTTACATGTTGTAGTATTGTAACATTTTGATATTGTTAGCCGCTCCTCCGCCTTCGCTTCTGCCTCCGGTCCAGTTTTTGAAAATTCTCGTGTGCAAACGAAGTCTAATAAGCACTGCCTGCCAGCCGTGGTAATGTTGAGTCTACAAGTGTAATATTCACATGGTTTTGCACTCTTAGTGCAAGGAAACGAGTCGTCATCCAGTCAGTTTTCTGAAAACATAATGTAGAACAAACTATATGATCGAGCTCATTTGGTTTTCCGTTCTGTAATATACGATTTCACGCTTGATTGTGTGTTTTTTTTTGTTACACTTGGTGGAAAGAAACTATATAACAATCGTGGACGATTATGAAAATGTACGCCTATGTATAGATGAGTGCATGTTAAATTCTGCATATGGCCGTTTCCATTGCAAAAGGCAGTGTTAGTATGGCTAAGAGTATGGCTCCGGCCTTTCAGCTTGAGGACGAAGCCTGAGCGGGAATTGAACCCCCGACCTTTGAGACTAAAAGTCGTGCGTTCAATTCTTGCTCAGGCAGGGTGACGTGGAAACACAAAACGCTATGGAGATAGGCTTGCAACTGTATTTATTATCACTTTAAAAGACACTTCCGCGTAGGCAATGGGTCAAGAACATACGCAAGCGCACAATTTAATATTCGGGAAAAATATGTTTCCCTTCGTCACCTAAATGTACAAAAAAAAAACATAAATGAAAATGGATGCATAAAAATCACCATGTACCCCGTTTCACAAGTTTTTGTTGTAAGTATCAACTTGTGAAACGGGGTACATGGTGATTTTTATGCATCCATTCTCATTCATGTGTTGTTTTTGTACATTTAGGTGACCAAGGAAAACATATATTTCCCGAAAATTAAATTAAATGTTCTTGTGGTCCCATTGCCTACCAGGAAGTGCCTTTTAAAGTGATAACACATCAACCACAAAATAATTGAAGTTGTATTTATTAATTTATCACTAACCGAGTTTGTTTGGCTTTCCGACCTCTTGTTACTTTAACAGATTATGTATAGTCTGGCGTTGGAGCAAGTCAGGAGCTTCGCTTTACCCCTTTAAATTGTTGGCCGAGCGAGGGGAGCGCGTGAGATCGAATATTCGACGGAATTTGGGTTTTGCGTGTCTGTCGATCTGTGTGTGTTTCTGTTTGGTTAATGACAATATTAGCAATTATGTTCAGATTTGGTTCAAATGCACTGACAAGGAAGCGCTGGTAAATGAAAGAAACGAGTTCAAAGATGATATTTTAAGGGTGGGACCGACATTCGATGATGAGCACTGGGCAGAAATCATACAAGTATCTGCCCTTTGAATATAGAAAATGAACTATTGCATTGTAGCATCCTCGCCTGGCCAATTAATAGTTGGCGGCCATTTCAATATTGTATACCACTTTTGGTTCCTAACGAAATCTTTGTAAACAAGTGAGACTACCATAAGTAAGTATGTTCTATTTTTCAGTTTACTCCTGTGGACTTTACATCGGCATGGCGTATTCACAAATTAACATACCACTATTGCAAAGTCTTTTTTGTGTCATAGTGAGAAAACTATTTAAACATGTTTTATTTGGTTTCGTCACATTGATTTGATTTCTATGATTTCTTTTCTACCGACCGATTTGCCGAAAGACGCGTATGGTGCAAAGTCAACGTCAAAATTAGGCATTGAACATTACGTCAGCCCAGATGCAGCAACGGGTCGTAACTGCGCTAGAACCACTGCATTACAAACCTTCGCAATCTGCAGTCCTTCCGGCGCTTGGCCGACGCCGGTAATACCAACATGGCGCCAGCTAACTTCTTGTTCTCGTCAGAGTGAGATTGGCGAGAGGCGAAACTCTACAAACTGTTTATTTATTTATAAAATTACTATAACGCCCTGTAAAGACAAAAACAGATGAAAACAACCATTTTTGAAACAGAAAAAAACATGGCGGCGCTTGTGGTGCACGCCGTTCTCGCTTCTGCTCTCGCCTGAATGAGGTTCGTGAGACACACATCCCATAATTCATCATTTCTGTCGTACTCACTCCTGTGTTGTGCGACGAAGGAAACGCAATTATTACAGAAAAGTTGCTACAAATGTGAAAACGCTGTATATCTTGAAAACGATGCAAACATCAATTCATAAAATCGAACAGCAATTGGAAAATTAGTTCAAACTTTTACCTGGGCTAGCATAAATTTTGCAAACGTTCTCACAGTTGAACTGTAGCTGTGCGTGTTTTACCCTACTCGTCAAGACTTAACGTTTCTCCAACAGTTTTAGGCTTCTGCGACTGAATTTGCACATCATGTTCAGTCTTAATGGCGGCTGCTATCCCATAGTCTCAAAGCGGATGTATTACAGCTGGCTACGCATTAAAGGGATACACCTCCCAGTGCCATTTGTCTCGATCCACCACATCAAGTACGGCCCCGAAGGTCTATTTACTTACCGTTAGTCTTTCCCTTGCTACAAATTTTAAAATGTGGCGTCTAAGACATTTTATGTTGAAAATTGTTAACTATATTTAACAACGGCCCCTTCCTATATGATCCTTTGCGCGCCTACAATGACGTTGAAGTTTTATCTGTGTGTGCGCAGTACTAATTTTAATCGATTGCTAATAATTATTATGAGACCAAAATTCTAAACGACTAATGCAGTAAAAATTAAAATTAATTATTCCAATAGATCGCCGAAGCAAAATTATAAGGCACTAGCAAATTATAAATTGTGCTTTTAAAATACGAGAATCATTCCGGTTTGTGACGACACAATTAATGCGTTCACGCTGGCTTGTCTATTAGGCCCAATGCCAGCTGAGATAGTAGCTTCGTTTTTCGCTGCGAGAAACGATCTCAGTTGACCTTGACTACGGTAAATGCGCGGCTGCAATCGGCGCGTAGCTGTTATAAGGAAGGTGGAAGGTAAAAGTCAGGCGGTATGTTGCTTTAAATTGTGACTGTTTGTCACCGTATTACATCGCCCCAAAACGCAGACGCAGTTTGGCGTTAATCGTACACCATCCTTATTTTGGTAAACCACTTCCGGTAAAAGAAGAACACGGTTTTAGCAGACTTCCTGTCTGCCTCAAAATCCCTTCCTTCCCTTCGGCTTTAAACTTCTACTCCGCGCATTTCCCTTGTAGCGATTTTTCGTGATGCTTTTCCGCTTGTGCATTTTGGGTCTGTTTTAGTCAGCTTTTGCTTCAAGCAGTTTCCCTTAAAAAGACTTCAGCATCGATCTGTCTTGACTCATTTCCATCCAGTGCCATATTTTGGCCAGGATAAAATGTTACGCAATGCCTGTGGGGCCAATGCAAGTGGCATCCCTCATCTGTCCTAATCCCAGCTGTCTGCTTCCCAGTTTTTTCCTCCATGACCTCCCCGCTAAACGAGTTAAATTCGAGCGAGCCGGTCATATTTTGCTTCCTTCTCCGCATGAACACATCCACAACCAACTGGAATCACTTTACGATATTATTCCGTCGACCCGGCGTTTTATGCTTCCGAACTGGCGCTGGGTTTTGCTTTTCTAAGAGGATGTCAAGGAGCAAAAAAGTTGGTGATAATAAAGAGAAGGGATTGAGAGAGAGTAGGGAGAGAAAGAAACCCTTCAAAAAATCCTTCAGTGCAAGAACTGCGGGATTTTCATTCTTGTTTGTTTTCATCCTCCACTTATTGTTATCGTTTGCGTTTAGAGTCGTGATGTTCGCCGCAACGTGCTAGAGGTGTAAAGTCGATTACGTGTTTGGGTTGGGTTGCATTCTCCGTATAAAGGAAACAGATTCTAATTTTCGACCCGATTTTTTTTACAATTTTGGACTTTATCAAAAAAACAAAAAAAAAAAACGTTCGCGTCCGTTTATGGGGTTATCACTGTGCCAGAACTGGTCCACTCTGGTCCAAACCAATATATCAATCGTTTTCCGCCTGAAGGTTACTTTCCTGTATTACAATCCCTTTTTCACTGATAGCTATACGCTAGCGTGACATCAGTTTGTCTTCATATAAACGTATCATATCAAAGACAAACAATGGTAAAAGGTTCGCCAAGTTCCGAACGGTTCGGCTCTTCAAAGGAGTGATATCAACACAACAAAACATTCGCCACGTTAATTGCACTGACTAATAGTTCGAAGGTTAACTGAAAACTAGAACATTGCTACTTTCGTGATATCACTTTTTCGTGATAATTTTCATGATATCACTTCTTTTTTTTTTAAACTGTGTATTAGATTCAACGAAACCTGTAATTCAACGTATAAACCTGATATGAAGTCTACTTCCACCAGCCATTTGCCGTTCTGTAACCTCAATCTACCAAAAAAAAAATGTTTTCATTGCTTCATGGTTTTAGAAACATCTGTTTGGGTGATTTATTATTCTGAACAGAGACATCTTCATAATCATGTTCAGCATCATTTGTCAGTTGTCCTTCCGTCATATTTTTCAACAGCAAGGAAGTGAACTTTAAAAACACGGAAAATTAAAACATCTTGCCTTCCTTCTAGCTAATAGGCTTTTTCGACGTAACTCAATGAAATAATAACATTTGATCATCGCATTTAACATGCTCTTTTTACAAGCCCGAGTTTCATAGTTTAAAAATTCCTCGTTGCAACGGCAACGCGAAGCCTCGAACCCAATTCTCCATAAGCTGCTACTGCCGAAATTTAAACGGTAGGTAAAAATTAGGCCTAAAAGCTGAGAAGTTACGCTTAAAATCGAAAACTAGGCCTAAAACCTAACACAATTTGAGTCGTAATTTGGAGAATTATGTTGAAAATTACCGCTCATTTTCACAATGATGACACTAGCACTGTCCAACTAATTTTCGGTGGCTGGCTGCCATCTTCCTCAGGCACTCCGACAAAAAGTTTTGGCCTCCGGGTGCTCCGACATCGTGGTCTGCTTCGAATTTGTAAATGACGCTCCTCATTGATAATGTCCTCGTTGTGAAAAAATGAGCGGTAATTTTCAACATAATTCTCGAAATTATGGCTGGAACTATAGTTGTGCCCGTCCGCATGCTGCGCCCCCCCCCCCCCCCCCCGCCTCCCTCCATGTGTTTGGTCTTTGGTTTTAAATTTATCAAACCGAAGACCGAACATGTGAATGGCTCCCACATATGCCCTCTTCCCCACAATTACTTTAACCCCCAATCCCCACACTCCTGCCCCCTCCCGGATTCGCATACGTGTCCCCACATACACGCTTGGCCGCCTCCCCTTCCTGGAAACGTCGCCCCGTGACATGCTCCCTTTGGTGCAACCCCGGAAAAGTAGGTGGCGTGCGTTTGATTGAAGGCTAAAAAAAAAACCCTGAGAAATCCAGCATCCACTGTAAGCAAGTAACCCTATGTTTAAGTTAATCCTTTGAAAAAAATAATATTCACCTCGGTACCGTGCATGGCGACATTGTTGCAAGCAACGATTGTTACGGCCCTCTTTAAAAAAATTCAACTCCTTTCTGGAAGTGAACATTTAGGAAATAAATGCGCCTTTCCATCGTGTCAGGCTGCCAATTACGAGCCCCAAATTAAGGACCAATCGTCGTTTGGTTTAAAGTTGTCTGGTTTAGTAGACACGGTTTTTTTAAATATTTTTTTTAGCTCACACGCCGACAATGGCACAGTCCACGCGACTAAAACTATGTTGGCCGCTTTGGTACCACAACACTACCAAAAAACGAACCCAAAAACGGTGCAGCAGGTCTGGTAAGTGACGCCATCTCTTGGAAGACTTTGGAAAAAGTGTTACTACCCGAACTTGTAGTCCAAGGCCGTCAACAGACGGAGACATGACAGGTTTGGTAAGTGGCGCCATCTGTTCAAAGACGTTGGAAAAGTGTCCCAACCCGAATTTGAAGGCGAATCCCGTCAACAGATGGCACTACAGGGTGGGGTACTTGATTGTACGACGGAATGGCGTGGCCGGTGACTTGGCCGTCTGCTCCGTATTATATATGTAGATTTTGATGAGAACTTTCACAGTAATGTATCGAACGATGTTTTCTTAGAAAACCCTAACACATTTTTAACCTGCAATTTCGATGGTTACTACCTTTATTTTATATATTAGATAGAGATGCGCCAGAACAGTGACAGCAGTGTAGAAAAGACCGGTTACGACTAGCTAGTCGTTCCCCCACACTTGATTTTAAATAAATTTCTTACAGTCTAGCCTAAATTCATCTGACGCAAAATAATGCTCTTATTGATGCACCAGCACAATTCTCAACCTTACTGTACATTTTAGAAAGAGAAAGAAGTCTAGTAAAAGGGGAGGGGGGCGGGGCAAATCCGCCTGGGGATGCGAACCAGGAAAGCTCCCATCATCACGGGGGGAGGGGTCGAGATAATATCCAGAATAGGTCATATTAGACCCCTTAATGGCCGAAAGAGATGGTCGTCTCTCACGCTACCCTGCCCAATAAAGTCTGGCAGGGGCTTTACCATGGTTCCTTTTCCAGGTAGCTGTGCACTGCCACCGCTTTCTGTGTTAATAGGTTTGTTTTGTATTTTATTATTAAATATTAGAAAAAAATATGTTGGTTTAACATTTCTGATTTTCTTTGGGATTGACGTTGTCGGTGGGGATATCCAGTTGAGGTTTAAACTTAATCCTTGGGTTAAGCTCGGTAATAAGGAAAAATGGTGATATCCATCATGAAATAAGTTGACGGCTAAGCAAAATTTAGCCTTTAGGTCGAGGACTAACTTAACACTGAGCAGTTAGCCCCGAGATGTTAAAGCGGTGATATCCATCCAGGAATAGCGTTACTCCTGAGCTTTAACAACATTTTAACATAAGTATATCGAGGGCTAATTTAGCATATAAGGGTCGAGGTCTAAGGAGTAAGGAACAACAACCCCAACTTAATCCAACATGGATATCACCAAATTTTTTCTCCAGTCCATTAACTCCCAGGTCGAGGGTTAGTTAGATCCAGGGCTAAGCTAATCAGGGGCTAGTTTAGACCTCAACTGGATATCTCCACCGTAAGTGCTGTTTTTTGCCTCATTTTAATTATTGGTTTGTGTTTTTTAAATATTTTTGTTGATTTTGATACTACTATTATTGGAGCTAAATTCTTTGTTTCAGCTTGTAAAAGATACAGCTCTAATGTTTTCTTGATTGTCTGTTCTCATACCGAATATCTGCTCATGCGAGAATCAGCTCTTGTGGGTGGGGTAAGAGGCGCTTCCTTCCTATCACTTTGGTATTGCGATTATGAGCTTGATAAACATTCTTAATTATCGGCTGAAATACTCCCGAGTGCTTCTAAGAAATAGATAATTTCTGCGGTTTAGCACGAACTTCCTTTCCAGATTTCACTTCCGGGACAGTGCTTCCTTCCACTTCTCGCTTACAGAAGTTCTCCGAGCAATGACAAAATTTCCGTTTTTTTCCCTTGTGCAAAAATAATTCCTTTTTTACTTCCCTTATTTAATGTCCTTGCATTAAATAAGAGAAGTAAAAAATGGAATCTTTTTGCACTGATTTTTTAACATTTAAAAAAAAAATGATGGGTCCTTATTGGCATTGGACCGCGGCCACCTATTGACGCAAATTGAAAGTAAAATTCAATCGACTACTTACAGGTTTTTTACGTTGTTTTCGTCCATTTTCATTTTGTTTTCGCCCATTGTTGTAGTCTGTACCAATACAACAATGGACGAAAGCAAAATGTAAGTGGACGAAAGCACACAAAAAAAGGGACGAATCCAACGTAAAAAAACTGTATCTTAGTAGAACTGGTCCTCCTACCGTTCATACTGAAATAAAGGATGTGGAATGACCTGTAAATATTAACACTGCCACAATTTTCGTGATTTTAACCTTCATAAGCAAACAACAGACGAGAAGTAAACTCTAACAAAATTGTACATAGGGGTTGGGTAAGGGTTCAAAATGTCAACAGGCGTTTGTTGGAGTAGAAGATAGTAGGCTTACCGAAGCGTCGAGAAAGTGGGTCCGGATGAAGGGGGTGGGGGGAGGGGGATTGAGGCTTAATGGTGCATCGACAACTTCTTCTTCCGGATGAAGAGAAGATCGTGAGTGATTATAGAGAAAATCGCAACTCGCGAATAAACCACAGAATATATATTTTTTCCTTTTGAAGAGAATTTTTACCATAATAAAGGGAAAAATTTCCCGTAAGTGGAAGCACTCTTCCCGGAGGGAAATTTGCTGGTTAGGAATTGAGTTCTAAATCGCACAAATTATAGATTTATAAAATTTATGAGTGGTATTCGGTGTGAGAATTTGTGTTTTTTTTTTCCTCAAAACGATTCTCCTAAGTAATTTCGATTTATGGTTTCGATTTAAATTTCGATTTAAGATTTGATTTTCAATTTATGATGTTTAGACTTACGATATTAACGATGCGTACGATGTGTACGATGTTTACCTTTGTCTGGCGTAGCGATCCCACAACTTCCATCGCATTTCGTTATCCGACAAGTAATTTCGTTTGCTTCAGCGTTGGTATTTCGTATTAAAAGTAGGCCTAAACCTCATATTTATTCGGTCACAAACGAACTTAAATGTAAAAGTAAGTAATTGTTGGTGAAGCGATCTAGTGGGAAACTGTATTCACGCCAAGGTGTGTAAGACTGAAGGAGAAAAGACAGCTGAGGATCTTGTTGGAAAGATACCCGGATCTATACCTACAAACCACACTTCGGGAGTGCGCAGTCATAGAAAATACACATCCTACAGTAAAGCCTCACCATTCATAACTGCTAGAAACTAACTGCCGGAATATATGAAGAATTACACTTCGGTCGCACAGTCATAAATGATAAACATCCTAAAGACTCCTCATTCATAACTGCCAGAAACTCGCTGCCAGAATATACGAAGAATGACACTTCGGGCATGCACAGTCAAAAACGATAAACATCCTAAAGACTTCCCATCCATAACTTCCAGAAACTCACAGCCGGAATATACAAAGAATTACACTTCAAGCACGCATTCATAAATGATAAACATCCTACAGATTTCCCATTCATAAGTGCCATAAACCCACTGCCGGAATATGAAGAATTACACTTCAGGTGCGCAGTAATAAACGATAAACATCCTAAAGGCTCCTCATTCATAACTGCTAGAAACTCACTTCCGGAATACACGAAGAATATATTTCGGATGCGCAGTCATAAATGATAAATATCCTAAAGACTTCCTATTCATAACTACCAGAAAATCACTGCCGGAATATGAAGAATTACACTTCGGGTGCGCAGTCATAAACGATAAACATCCTAGAGACTCCCCATTCATAACTGCCCGAAACCACTACCAGAATATGGAAAATTAAACTTAGGGTGCGCAGTCATAAACGATAAACATCTTAAAGACTCCCTAGTCATAAACTACCAGAAACTCACTGCCGGACTATACGAAGCATTACACTTCGGTCATGCTGTCATAAACGTTATATATCCTAAGGACTTTCCATACATAACTGCCAGAAACTTACCGCCAGAATATGAAGAATTAAAACTTCGGGTGCGCAGTGATAAACGATAAACGTCCTAAAGACTCCTCATTCATAACTGCCAGAAACTCACTGCCAGAATACGAAGAATTACACTTTGGGTGGGCAGTCATAAACGATAAACATCCTAAAGACTTCCCATTCATAAACGGCCAGAAACTCACTGCCAGAATATATGAAGAATTACACTTCGGTCGTGCAGTCATAAACGCTAAACATCCTAAAGACTCCCTATTCATAACTACCAGAAACTCACTGACGGAGTATGAAGAATTACACTTCGGGTGCGCAGTCATAAACGATAGACATCCTAAAGATTTCCCATTCATAATTGCAAGAAATTCACTGCCGGAATACATGAAGAATACACTTCAGGTGCGGAGTCAAAAACGATAAACATCTTAAAGACTCCCTATTCAAAACTACCAGAAACTCACTGCCGGAATAAGAAAAATTACACTTCGAGAGTGCAGTTATAAACGATAGACATCCTAAAGATTTCCGATTCATAACTGCCAGAAATTCACAGCTGGAATATAAGAAGAATACACTTCAGGTACGCGGACATAAACGATAGACATCCTAAAGACTCCCCATTCGTAACTGCCAGAAGTTGCTCTGATGACGTCATTTGTGAAATCTACTAAGCCCAATGTCTACATGACGTCATATTGTAACGGCCCATTGTCATTTCAAAATAATATACTTCGGTAAAAGAGAGATGACGTTGTTTGATCAATTGTTGTGTTGTAAGAATATGTAGCACACAAATGGTCCGTAATTAATGTACGTCATCAATTGTATTGGCTCGCTCTCATTTGGTCTTCTGCCCTTTACCCCCAGCAATCGAAATTCATCCGCCACGATCCCTTAGTCGACCCACATCCAAAGGTAATTTCGGCTTGTATAACTAGAAATATTTCCCTTTTTGCCCCATTACCCCAAACTTAATTCAGTCTGGCCCAACCCTGTTGTCAGTGTGTCACTGCAACAAAGCTGCTAATTCGCCATCTAACAAAATAACAGCCCGAAATCTGTTATAATGCCAACTCACCCCAAGTAACAGCCTAGAACCCATGGCATTCTATTTAAGACCTTAAGCCAAGGCAAGAGTCGCCTCCCATTAATCAGGCGAGCCAGAGCAAACTAACGCTCTTACTACAAGAACAACACAACAACTCAAGAACATCACATCACATCACAAGAACTGAACTTCGACTATTTGCCTTATTCCGTCAGCTTGACTTATTTTGGAATTGAGTCAACCCGCTGCCAGGCCCCACGTATTATTGGTTAACTGTCGTGTTGGTGTTAGAGAGTCGTGGCATGTATCAGAAATCGCCAATACCATGCCGCCTTTACAGCTTTGGCCACCCGTCTAATCTAGGCACGTGGCAACTCGGCGTGCTACAGCGTTGAAATGACCTTGAAATGTGTAAGGAAATTGGTTCTTCAAGCAAAAGCCATCTGGGTAGAAAGCGCGTGTCTCGCTGCCTGTTTCGACGCCATTTCATGCACGTGCTGGAAAGTATGCCTTTTAGCGTTGCTTTGATAAAATCATAGGAGAAGAAAGTGTTGGGATAGAAAAGAAACTGCCTGTCTGCTCACATCAACGCACTCTGTTCCGTTTCCAAGGCAACCCGACTCGTTAACGGGAAGTTAGCTCCGCCATATTGGTTCGTCGCTTGTTTTGGCCGAGTTCGTCAATCGCTATTAACTGTGTAACTACTAATTCGCGGTAAGCAACTGAATGTTTAACTGTCATTATGTTGCAACATGTATTTGCAATGATGCAGGCTCTAGGTAAACTACCCGAAAACGATGCTGTAAACAGTAACATCACAGCAGTGCAACTAATTCGTTTTCCGTATGTAAAAGCTAACAACCATTTTTTAAACCAATAAAGGAAAATCATTGGTTGTATGGTTTGACAGGTTACCTGAACGGACGTTTACAGAAAGGATTGAAGTTTATCCCCGTGCCAATTCGAACGATGTTAACTTGTGCAGCGTTCTCTATATTAACGCCGAATTGTTTATTGCGTGAAAATGCACTCACAATCGTCCATTCACATCCACTGTTCGTGTACAGATGAAACGCTCAGTCGGTGTGCGCCCGTTGCTATTAATGAACACACTACAGCGCAGGCGCATTGCTATGAATCCACTTCCGCCGCGTCCTCCTTTGATCGGAAAGGGTACCGACGCGTCCGCGTAAAGTGTCTTTTCCGTCCCAACACTTTCTTCTCCTATGGTAAAATAAAATTCGGGCGATGCTGTATTTGATGGCCTGGAGCCACGAAACGAAACTCACAGCCTATCTCCCGGACGATCTTTTGACAAGAGATGAACCATGAAACGATAGCTGCAGCATGGACACTTCCACTTCTTAAGGAAGTGTACCCATTCATCAGCTCCAGATTTACCGAATTGTCTAAACGAACCTTCATTTATTCGTTGTATGTTGTGCAAGCATCTGAAATTAAGAAATCTCTACTGTATGTGATAGGATCACGTCGTTATTATTGTGTGCGCAGCGTATCTTGAGTCCTGCAATTATTTTGTGAGCGGCTACGTCTTTCTGTAGGGGGTGGCTTTAATCGATGGCGCCATTGTTTTTGTAACCATCTTGGATATCAACAAGGCACTCTGCTACTGAAAACGTAGTATCGATTATCTGTGTTCGTTCTGCGGAGAACTCACGATAGGCCGCGGACACTATAAACTAAATTCTAAACCTTATCCAACTATTTCCAAGCTTGACACCGAATTTATTGATATTTTTTTCTTTTCTTATTATCAAGGACCGCGGTAGCGGTATCGCGATCGCGGTCTTTATGTAAGCCTCAGCATGAACTTCCATGTTAATCGCCAAACTTTGAACTCCTGTAGTTGCACCCAGAATTAACATAGAGCAACGCAATTCGGTATTTTGGGTCGTGTCGTCACTATTTCACTGCAGTACAAATTTTAATGACAACAATACAACTTGTCGTTGTTGTAGATGCGACTCTTTGCCGTCACCTGGAGATCGAACCACTGAACCGATTTTCAAGTTGTATAGTTTAAAACGTAGGTATGGACAAGGCCTAGGGCCTTTCGCATGCTATTTTAACGTAACTACAATATTCTTGTTACAGATAGCCAAATGGGCTGGAAACTTTGCTCTCATCTAGAGATCGAACCAATGAACCGATTTTCAGTTTTTATGGCTTAAAATGTAGGTATTAACAACGACCAGAGCCTTTTCAACGCGATTTTAACGTGACTGAGTATTCTCGTCGCCAGAGCATTTATTATTGTAGAGCACTGGGCAGAAATCATTAAGTGGAGTAACAAAATTTTGCAAATCGAGCAAAAAACATGAAATTTGGACACAAGTCACGCATAGCAGTACAACTGAACTAGCTATGGAACACCCCTCGGGTAATCTACAAAGCACCACGACGAGTTCCCCCCTCCCCCGTGCCCCCTATATTTGAGGCCTGACCAACAAATTCTTGCAGATAGTGCTAAAATAATGAAATGTGGCACACAAGTCATTGTTAGCAGTACAAATGAAACGAGCTATGGAACTCCCGCTAAATCTTCCAATTGTACTGAAAGCATGCATTATGGTACACTAGTTATGCCTATCAGTAGAATTTGTACCAGCCATGGGCGCCCATCAAATACCACCAAAGCCTCCCCCTCCTGTGCACCCCCATGAAACATTAATGACCAAAAAATTCATGCTGAACGTACTAAAAACATGCATTGTAG
>JAHWFP010000626.1:4007-14249 GCA_023313725.1 Lithobius niger | reverse complement strand
TTGGGACGTCAAGCTAACACGTATTTAATTAAAACGTGTTTGTGTTTGTGTTTTGTGAAAATTGCTTCAAGAAAACAGCGATCAATCAGTATCTCGATATGAACAAGGGTCATCCCATTTTAGTTTGTTGAGGGGGAAGTGTGTGATAGACGGACGAGTCCTTTGGCTCAAGTTTGTGGAGGGAGGGGGTGAGAGTTAAACAGGCGTTGGTTGGCAAGGTTTCACGCTGGAAGTTATTGGTGAGTTTCTCACCAATAACTAGTACTAATAGTAAAAATAAAAGCAATAGCAACAGAACTACAACTAGTGTGTGTCAGGAAGCAGTGAAATTCTTTTACTTGACAAAATAGCACCTCTACCATGAATTTGGTCTTATGATAAGTAAATTTTATTTTTTGTATTAAATTTAGTACTAGCTGGACCCGTGCATGCTGCACAGTGGCATAAACTTTTCGGTCTTTGCCTCCCCTTCCCTCGATCCTGATTCGTAACCAGTCTAAGGACGTCATGTGCTTGTAAATGGTGTATTAAGGGCCCGTCGCCCAACTCACCTCACTCCACTTAATTCTTCCCTCCTCCCTCCTTATTACCCCCTCTCCAGCAAGTCCCTTGCTCGGCCCCCTACTTGGTGGGGAAAGGAGCTCTAAAAGACATAATAACACCTATTAGGAATTGGGTTTTATGATAAGTAAATTCTACTCATATATAGTGTTTTAGCCATACTGAGTTCTGTCTTTTTTTGTTCTAGTGCTATATTGTAGACTGATGACAAATCCAGTATGGATGGAAAACTTGCATTGTGGTTAAATTGTACGGTTAAATTGTGTATGCCGAGGGTTATCCAACCTCCATCTAGATTTCTTTTTGAATTTTGTGAGACTAAGGCGACCAAATCACTAAAAACCGAATCATTCGAGAACAAATTCATTACAGACAAGTAAACAAGTTTTTCAAAAAAGTATAGAAACTGAAAAGTTTTCTCAAACATTTTAATTTTAAATGAATCACTGCATGGACTACAGCAAAAGTTATTTAAGTTTAAAGCATGTAGACCACGTAGATACTTTTCACACAAAAAAATCGTCAATGTCTTCTCCCGTTCCCCTTACTAACCTTACTGCGATCAGGCCTGACAACAGCATCATGCTCTTTTCTCTATTGGTAGTACCATTCATACTTAATATAGGCCTTGGCACGTGAAAGAATCACAGGTTAGAGACTTTACCGAATCTGAAAGGAAAGGCCAATTCGCATCCCCCCCCCCCCCACCTATTTGTACAGCTGTAATACAAGCAATGTTGGCTTTGGAGTGAAAGAGGCGAGGTCTGACGTTCTAAATACGTTTCTATGCGCCGAACAGGAAAGAAGCTACTTTTTCTGCCGAACTTTTCCTGCAGAATAAAAAATTAAAACGGTTCGAGGAGTGGGAAAGGAATTGTTTCATTCCCTGTGTAATTTCACTCCCCTTATACATTCTACACGAATCATTTCTAATTACCGTATTTCATAAAACAGACGGTCCCGAATCAGCTATCCCGAATCTATACCGACGACTGTACGAGTGACGTCATACGGCTAAATTTGGTTAAGCGCTAGACCTATCCGCAGAATTTGAGAATTGTAAACAACGTTGAGAACGGAGGTGGTTTTGCATGTGACGTCGTATTTCTCCAGCTCATATGCATGGAGTTTACCGAAAACTTATGCGAAATTTTTTATGAGCAACAGCAGCGAAGAATCAACGGAGGCGAAAGAGCGCAATCACGTTTTGTTGCCAAGAATTTTTCACTGTCCATCTTTGTTTCTTTCCACTGACTCGTTTTTCCTGGAATTCCTCTTTATCTCGAGAGCAGAAGGCTTAGGTTCTAAGCAAAATGACGTGAAGGCAGCGTGACGCCGGCCATCCTAAACTCTCTCGCGCTCGATCTAAAAGTTCATACTCGGGGCTTTTCCGAGTCATTTGGAAGGAAAGGAGGCACTCGCCTCTAGTTAGCACATGCCGAAAACAGTGCATTCACCGTCTCTGCAGAAACAGGTGCTCGCAGAAAAAAATCCAAACCAAGATTTCAATTTGTTTCCCTCCCAGGTCAAGAAAGGGCACCGAACGTTCAGCTCAACAACGATATCACGGTTCAGATTAATTAATCAGCCACCAAAACAAATGTTTCTGAAACATGAAAATGTGTAATTAATAGGCCGGTTGTATGTTATAATATTTGCTACTAAGGTAGGATTGGATTTACGTAGTCGCGCTTTTGAAATTTTTGGCTGGACAACATGCAACGTACACTCACTCATAGTCATAGCAAAGTGTGTTGAAAAGAGATGTTTGTTTTTTTCCTGAAAGTTAACCAAGTCCTGACAATGTGTAAGTGGCCGATTGGCAGGACATGTTGATATATTAGGAAAATGGGAAAGAGTTGTCCTGTTGCTCTTTAAAAAGCCAATGCTCTAATTTTTATTTTTTTATTTCGGAGTTTGATGACAAGATCTACAGCCTTCCAGTGCCGCAATTAAGGGGGGTGCAAAGAGTGCAAGGCACCCAGGGCGAGGAGGCAAAAGGCGTCCAAAATTCAAAGCAGGGGGCCCAAATTATGACTTGAAACTACTATAAAATAGGCCACAACCATGAACCCAAAATTGTTTCACTAACTGCACTCTCAATTGCACTAATACAATGTCATCTTGGTATTGTCAGCTTAGTTACTTTTTGTAAATGAGAACCGTTAAATCTAGACACACGCTACTGTGTCGCCGTCAAGTAACAGCAGATCATCCCATTGTAGACATCCGATTGTTAAAAATTGATTGTTAATGATAAAAAGGCGGCTCACTAGCAGACATGTCTCTGTTAACTGTAAACAATTGAAAGCATATTTTGGCATGTTGAGGATAAATCCCAATGCGACAGAAATGTTTCAAATTGTGGAAAATGTAAGGGGAAGGGTCAGAGATTAAGAAAAACTAAAATTTAAAGGATGAGTGTCCAACAATCATAGAGAAAAAGATGCGTCAATAGCGTTGTTTTTATGTTACTGTCTAGCTAGCTAGCTGACTATAGCTGATAAAATTTTTCCCATGTTAAATCCCATAGACTTTTTGCTCATGGCTAGCGCAAAATTGAGAAGGCCTACGTACCTGAACTTTTGCACACGGATGCATGGTGATCTGAGGATGGTCCTTTTGTTGATTTGGGGGTTGTAGGGGTCAGGACAAATGCGTGGGAGGGTTTTGAAATTCGCCACGGGCGAATTTAAATTTTGTTTCTTTTCCAAGTTGCAACCAAAGATTTTAAGCAACAATGGCTTGAGCAATCAAGACCGGTCCTTAGATTTATTGTAAAAGCCTGGACGAACTAAAAACTGAACTGTAACGAAGGACAAAATAAAGAAACATTAACGTTGCCGTGGATTGCGTAAGAATAAAGGGATGCGCGTTAGATGATGGTTACGCAACAATACGAGCATACACGAGCTAATGGGTTTTTGTTATTAACCCAAAAATAAATTGCTTCGCATTCTGCTGTTTCATGTTTCTGCATGACTAAATGTGAACGAAATCTTGAAAAATTAAGGGGAAGGTGAAGGGCTAAACAAAACAACTGAAGGGGGTGCACTGATTGAGTGAGCGAATCAACGATTGTTAGTCAGTGTGTGCAAAAATGGAATTGAAGCATCTTAAACAGACGGTGTAACCTTATGTACGTTCACAGTCCTATGAAAGTTGTGATATCCACCCAAAACCAAAACTGGTAGAAAAACCCGCCAAGTTTCCAAAAACGATCGGCCTTTGAAGGTAGTGATATCGTTCCACCAGGGAAAGGCCGCCAAGGTTAATCCTATTAGCCAAGTTAATTAGTAGCAATCTTCTAGTTTTCATTTAACTTTCGAACTATTAGTAGGTGCGATTAACCTTGGCGGCCTTTCCCTGGTGGAATGATATCACTACCTTCAAAGGCCTATCGTTTTTGGAAACTTGGCGGGTTTTTCTACCAGTTTTGGTTTTGGGTGGATATAACTGACATTCAGCCTTAAAAAGATTTTCAGTAAACCACTCTGAAAAACAACTTGCAGTTTTATAATTTATATCGTTGTCGTAAACGTTTCTCCAGTATAATTATCCCTCTCATTATCGTGGGTCAGATAACCCGGTTTGGGTTCGTGGTCCCTAAAAACAACAAATGCAGCAAATGAAGTAATATTAGGAAGAGGGATTCAAGTTGTAAAAACAATATCACTGATGCATGCCAAAAAAAAATTCAAATATCTCAAGATAGAGCCTCGTGGTACTCCCGCAGTAATGTAACACTGTCACTCAGGTAATTATCAATTTTAGTAATGTTTGACAGACAGTCACGGCACCATTTATTTAGACCTCCATAAAGGTAAGTCATGGTTGATTGCGTCCAAAGCTTTCATGACGTACGAAATATCCAAAGACAACAGTGTTACGGCAGTGTACATTTAATCGATCAGGTTTAAGATAGCATTTTTAGTGCTTCCGTTTTCACGAAAACCGTATTGGTGCCAATAAAGAAATAACGACGAATCTTTAAGCCTACATTTTTCGTAGCTTTTTTCTAGTAGCTCATAAAGCAACAGGTCTGCAGTTATTAAGGTATTTACTGCAACCCTTTTTAAAATAGGAATGATCACTGTGCTTGAAGATATGGGGAGAACATGCCATTTTCAAAAGAGACTGAAAAAGTTTACAAGGATTGGAGCAGGGATGTGCTTCGAGCTTTTAACCACTTTTTCAGAAAGTAAATCAGAACTAGACTTTTCCAATTTCAATAGGAACTAATAGGATGCCAGTACACACTTGATTTTCACTGACCGACATAGTGGAAAATAAAAAAAATTGTCAGATGCTGCTAGTATAAATTTGTGCATCGTTTCAGGCTTAAGTTGGTTTACCAATTTTTTCCCAATGAATGCTAAAAATACTTCGTTAAATCGTTGGTGCAGATTTTAGAAGCAAGATCTAAAGAAACTGGCACTAGTTTAACAATAAGTTTCCTGAAGAAGGAGCCGCCTCTTTTCTTCAAACTGCTAATTTCATAAGGATATGTCATTTAGGAAGACTGAACCACAGAAACAACAACACAAGACATCGATACTACACTGAAGTATAGAACTGCATTAAAGCCAACGTAGATTTCACAGCTGGCCGTGTAGAGCCTTATTCCCCTGCTGCTTCGTATATCTCGGACTAAAACGACTTTTCCAAAGAAAAGGAAAAAAAATAAAATAATATCTCCCCGTGTTGAATAAATCCCAAAAATTGTTTTCTAAAAATACTTTTTTTGTTTTATTTTTTGGCGGCGGTTTTACGGGGGTTCACAGAAATCTCATTTTTTAGGGACATTTAGGGCTTGCTCATCCGCAGGCCTTGTCCCTAAAATCCAACATTGGTTAGGGCCGTAACAAAATCGTCGAGGGCGAGATAATACACTTTTCAAAACCTTGGTAAAATAGTCGAACTTTATATTTGCCGATGGTTTGAAATGATAGTAAAACCTTCTTCTGATGTGGAAATAGCTTTATTACGCGACTGCGTGGGCTTTACCGGCGTGTCTAAATCTCCACGAGCCCGTCGAGAGAAGTATGGTTTTGAGGATCGCTAACTAAATGTGAGCGATAAGCCATCATGATGAGCCCCTTTTGACGCGACTGGAATTCAAGAGATGAGAAGGAAAAAGGGAAGGCAAAAGAGAATGCAATGACTTCCGCCCCGAGCATAACAAAATGAGCATTTCGGGAAGACGAGGAAAACAACAACTCAACTTAACAGATCTTAATAGGGATTAAAGAGGGATTGATGAGAGTGAGGTAGCTGCCAATCACGTCGGCCCATGATGCTGTTAGGATTTTCCTGGAGCTATTTTTACTTCCCTCTTCATCCCGTCTGCTGTTTGTAGCAAATCATTTTTGATGGGTTCTTTGCCACTATTATCTTATCACGCCACTCAACTTTTCATTCCTCACCCCTCTCAGGAATTACAACAGGTTTGAACTGTCGTTTTTAACATCTCTGGACACCGAGGGACCGATATGGGGAGGTGCCAAAGCTCTGGTTAAAGTAATAAAATTTGACTCAGCCTGTAACAAAGCCAGTTGATTTTCAGTCTAAGTCAGTTGTTAAACGGTCACGGTAGCCGAGCTGGTTGAAATAAACCGATATGATCGGTATCGGACAGGCAACCAAACAACAAAACATCAGTGTAGGCAGTCCCCTTCACCTTCTTAAAAAAGTTCAGCTTTTACCACACAAGGAGAGAGCCCAGTGGAGGTCCCCCTTCATGAAAGAAAAATAAAATGCAGTTTTGCCACGCAAGACAGGAGCCAAGTGGAAGCCCTTCGTTAAAAAAAAAATGCAGTTTGTTTTACCACATAAGGCGAGAGCCCGGTGGAGCCCCTCCCCAACAAAAAAATAAAACAATTTAGTTTTTGCCACACACGAAACAACTTTTACGGAACTATAGCAATAACGAACTTGCTGATATTTGGCGGTTACAAAATAATTTTAAATTGGGCCCAGCCTGGGGGCCCGGAGGCCGCTGCATCCTCTGCCTCATTGTCGTTAACGCCACTGAATGGAATTTGATTCTGCTAGGGATGACAAACATAATCCCAAACAATCTCCCCAACGGGCGAATTCGCAGGTTTTCCACGACTACAAGGGATGAAATGGGAGACCACTGAAGGTTTCGTCTGGTAAGAAGAATAAATTATGCTCGTTTTTGTGATCCGCACTTTTGGCCAACTTATTCCTAAAAACCATAGTACTATAACGGAAAGGGTATAAACCCTATGATTAACTGTACTGTTTAGTATGAGAAACAAATTTTGCTTGGAGGGAAGTCCCTTTAAAAATTTACAATTTTAAACACTTTTAAAAGGGACAAAGACGAACCGACTGCATTTAATCTTACGTAGCTCTACTAGTGAAGCAACACACCAGTTTGCCGTATTGCTTGTGTTTGGCACAGGAGGGTGTCATTTCAAAAATTTTGAAATTATCAATTCCCGGCGGGGGAGGCCTTCAAACATCATGCAAAACTCTCAGATTAAACACGACCCCAGCAGAGCTTTCAAGCATATCGTTCGCACTTTGATAAACAGAGCGGAGTGATTGATTAGATCCAAACCACGCCCGAGCCAATTCATTTAATTCACAACAAACCACGCGTTAAAAAAAACCACAGCAATCTAACTTTAGCACCTAAAACCAATAAACAGAATTCTATCTTTAGCCCTTGCGCAAAACGTGGAATTATTAAATCCATCGGACACCGCTCCGATGGATTTAATGATTCAATTAAACGTTTGTTCAATCAAATCCGAAGACACGTTCTAAATTTAGAAGGCTCACGTGTCGGTTGTTCCATGTTGCAGTTTTTTCACCCTCGTCTTCTCGTCTTCCCCCCTCCCCCCCCCCCCCCCCCCCCCCCCGGTAACGAAATGTTTACCGATTTTCTGTGGCGCGTGTAACCAAGCGTTCAGTCATTGACACAAACATCATATTAACGACATTGCCGGACAGTGAGTGCTAAATTGTTAATTTCGATAGGCAGAGAATAATATGATTCCTGGAAATTGGAACTTTCACGGTTTCCTGCTCGCACGCAAACACGAATACGTGACGTTGCAGAACCTTGACGCATACCAAATCCGAAAATGTGAAGGAACCCACCCAAGTTTTCAATATTACGTATGCTCAGTGGTATCCGAGTGTAATTGGCTGTGTTTCCAAACTAGAAGGGACGTGAGAATAACTGTTTGTTAACTCGAGGCAACTGATCCAAACTCCTCCCATATGATGAAAGCATGACGTCATGGAGCTGAATCAAGTGAACCAAGTTTTTGCTCTGTTTACACGCACTTACTGATCCAATATTGCTGCCAACAGCGGGAGTAGATGAAATGGTTGTGTTTCTAAATTATAGGGAAGTGAGATATGGAAAATGTCTTAACTTAGAAACAAAATCCAATTAAACAGAGATTAATAAGCATCCGTATATTGTCACTAACATTTGTCTCGCTGAAAACAGATGTGGCAGCGATTATTGATAATTTGTCTACTCTTCAGAACGACGAATGACACAGCGCTGTTTCTAAACTGATCGGTTTCGATGACGTTGTGGGATGCAGCTAAGAGGGTAAGCGGAAAAAATATCCCAGGAAAAAATATCCCCTGCACAAGATAAAAAACATGAATTTGGAGCAATATTAAATATAACACCTTCTTTATGTATATGCAGTAACAGTATTAATGCTATACTGCGTATTACTGCAGTATTAATGCTTCTGCAGTAATATGCAGAAGCATTTCGTTCGATTCCTTCGATGAACGAAATATAAAAGTTATTATAAATTGTGTAAGTGAATTTGAAAATGTTCTCTTTTCAGGTGATATTCTAGTGCTATTGATAAACAAAGCCGCAATGGAAGCAAACCTTAAAATGGATTTCGTCGAACTGTTCCGTTTGTTGTCGCAGCAGGGCCGGATTAAGGCGGGTGCCTTGGGTGCTGAAGCACCGGGCCACTGGCTGAAAAGGGCCTCAAGGGTACATCACGGTCACGGGAAAAATATAACAGGGTAGTCTTTTAAATAATTTTTTTTTCACTTTCACTGTTTTTACAAAAGAAATTGTTGTTCAAAAAAAGAATACTCCTTTTTTTTGGCGGGACTGCGAGTGAGGGATAGGGCCACAATACTTCTTAAGCACCAGGCCTCTACGACGGTTAATCCGTATCTGAGTCGCAATGCGTCTTTTTATGCGTTCGTTTCTGTTGTGGCCCAGATTTTTTCGTTAACATTTTTTTGACTGTTACGGCTGATCGACATTAGCCATCACATTGTCGGCTGCTCACCCTTTTTCATTGCCGTCTGTGCAAAGAATGAACACGCTCGCCCTTTTTATTGCTACGAATAAGCTCCCCCTTTTTCACTGATGCCGTGAAAAGAATGAACAAGCGCTCCCTTGAGTTTGGATTGGTTGTCACAATGACTGCTTTCTTCACCGATGTATGGTTCAATGCAACCAAAAAAACCTGTCGCCTACGGTTCGACGCAAGCGGAATGTATACTACATGGATAGACGGTACACAGCAAACGATGTCTTTATTAATGAACTGAAAACCATTACCATCGACATTTGTTCACCTTATAGGAAATAAATGAACTACACAATCGTAAGAGTAACTGTTACTGCAATAACCTCCTGAGACCCGAGGAACTTTTTTTTTTTTTTATTAAGTTGGGTCGGTCGTGGGATTCGAACCGGCATTCGCTTGGTTTAGAGGCGGGGGGATGTTGACCACTAGGCTGTTGCAGCTCGCTTTACTCGGGGACCCCTCATAAAGCTCGCGTTGCGCATGGAACCTTACTTTTTACCCCGTTTTAGATGTGTACAGTGCACTATACATCGGGTCTCGGGAGGATAAGAGAACCACTAATTAATGTAAAACTGTCTCAAAGGCTAAAAATCCTAACATCTTGGTCTTTTATTGAAACGGGATGGAAACACAAAATACACATTGATGCTGAAACTAAGCATTAAGACAATTAATGCATAGTTATTTATTAAGTTGAAACAATTCTCAATGATAAAGGTAAGAAAATTGTTTTTGATGCTTTGGTTAATAGCCAACTCAGCTGTGGTATTCAGGTTTTTGGCCAGGCATCTGATTACCTGCTGAAAATATTTTTTTTAAATCGCAAAACAAATTAAAATTCTTTTTGCTAGGAACGGGAAGCACGAGTCGACAATTGAGCTTATTAAAAAAATATAAAAATACTAAATGTTACAAACTTAAAGGCTTATAAGCAATTATTGTTATAAATAACTATTATAATTCTGAATACAAAATTAAGGACGCCTTTAAAAATGGTTTTCTTTGGGATCAATCAATAAGATTTAAAATGACCAGTACGAAAACATTACGACTGTAGGGGATATTTATACCATGGTGGAGAAATGAACATCAAGTTTTCCAGACAATTTACCTGTTGGAAATATAAACAACACCATTTCATTTCTCTTCCTTTTCTACTGGACATCTACATAATAAGATCATAGAAATCAAGACTACCACTACTACTTTAAAAATAGTTAAGTATAAAGAACCAACGGCTCCGCGCGTCTGGAAGCATTAGGGGAAGATTTTCAGGACAGCATGCTTTTTAAGGGGCAGCTTCGAGACCGCCTTGAGCCTCATTCATTTCCGCCAGCATGAA
>JAHWFP010000624.1:793-14970 GCA_023313725.1 Lithobius niger | reverse complement strand
CCCCCCCCCCCCCCCCCCCCGCAGGAAACATTGCGTCATGAGCCTTCCAATCAAACTAAGCAAAAGAGAAATAACCCACCCTTTCGAACATAAATAAATTAAAGGGATTCTCCTTTCAAAAAAAAAAAAACGAAAAGAAACTTAAAGTGGCGATAGCCAACATCAGCTTATTGAAAATTAGTACCGGAGAAGGAATGCAAACCACAGTACAAATAATCCAGCTAGAAGGATTTTAAGCATAAGACGCACTGGTTCCGCCCCCCGCGCGGGGCCTGTGGGACAGGACATGCACACAGTTTGACTTTGGACAAAATTAACACGTTCGGCCAACAAGCTTAGCAAACCAAGAATTTGCCGAAAACTACGAACTCTATAGACAGCAGTCCAAAATAATACTCCCCCCCACCCACACCTTTCCGCACCTTTTCCCCTTACCATAACCAAACCCCCCCAACACACACATCACGATAAATAACAGCAGTTAGGCAAATCAGTCTCGAATTAAAACAAAGTTACGCAAAGCAAAACAGCGCTCCTTTCAACAAGTAATAGCCACTTTTCTGTTTAAACAATTCACGTCGTAAAATTTTGTATCGTCACGGAACGCTCATTCCACGTTAATAAAAGATGGACCGGAATCAAGTATAGACCCTTCTAAACGAAATTGATTTGCTTAACGAGCCGTTGACCATTAACACTTAGCCGTAAATAACGTTGAAAATTGCTCCCGTTCGGCAAACAACGACACGCGGCCACAAATTCCGGACGTCTCGAGAACTCTTCTGAGACGAAAACGATCGAAAATTCCGTAGAAATTATATAAAAATAAGCATCACGCTCATCCAATTATTACTAGTACTTTAAGCTTAACGAATTAGTAACGGAAAGCAACTTAAAATCACTAGACGCTACTTCTAGTAGGCCGAAACATTTTTTCCCCCATTCAACTCGAACAAAGAAAACTTTTCGATCGTCTCCGTCCTAAGGGGAACTGAGAAAAATCGGCCGTAACTAAGAAAAGAAAAAAATAATAAATACCAGACTAATTAGTTAAATCAATTAAGACACTTACCCATAACTCTTGATGGAGGACCTCGCACATCGGGTCCGCCACCTGGTGAACGAGAAAAAACGGACCGCACCTCGTGCACCGTTCGTGGTGGGTTGCGGGGGCATCCATGTCCAGCAAAGTTCTGCAATTAACTGGGAAAATCGCGCCAAAAATCCAGGGAATTGGAAAAGGAAATTTTCCTACCCTCTCACCCCCCCCTCTGCCGCATTCCTCCCCCGCGGTACGTAGGCGCTAGGGAGTCAGAGGAACCATTCAGCCACTCCTTGCGCATAACCGATCAAATTAATTTTGGACGGAAAAAATTATTTCCACGAAATGGTGCATAAAACAACACTAAATCCGACAAACAAACGGTAAACAGTTCCCAAACCTCATCTAACGATGACAAAAATTATTTAAGTAGCGTAAGGATTTAATTATGCGCATCAATTAACAGCAAAACCGTTGTGGCCGGACAATAGCAACTCCCACTGGGACAATGTACTCCTGGTAGGTACCGTACGAAACCGACAAGTTTCGCCTTCACATTACGAGATGGCGCCACGAGCAAATCGTCGCCACAATCTCCCAGGCGAAGCGAAAGCGAAACCGAGTCGGAAACAGATTATCAGGAAACGTGTATAAGTCACGACGCAAATTAAATAACGAAAATTTTATTGCAGGATAAGTTGAAAAACCACGAGCATTATTTATGAGTCGTTATAATTACACATATAGCAGTGAAACAGCAGTTAACAGATTACACCCGAAATTTTTTTCTATTGTTTCAGAGATAGAAGGAAGATCGATGAGCGACATGTGCATCAATAAGTGATCAGCAAATCCATAAGGGATTAAGTTATCAATAAGTGATAAGTAGATCAATAAGTGATATGTGCATCAATAAGTGATCAGCAAATCCATGAAAGATTAAGTTATCAATAAGTGATAAGTAGATCAATGAGTGATACGCGCATCAATAAGTGATCAGCGAATCCATGAGGGATTAAGTTATCAATAAGTGATGAGGATATCAATAAATGATAAGTGCATCAACAAGTGATAAGCCTATCAATAAGTGATCAGTGGATCAGTAAGTGATAGGCAGAGCTACAAGCAAGAACTCAACCCATTCATCATGAGCTCATGAACAATTCATCTGATTCAGTAACTCAACACTACAAGGACTTCACAACACTGAAATCAGTTCCGCGAAACTCGCGAAAGTACGACGGACAATGTGAAACAAAACAGAACACTCCAAATTAATAAGTGGACCGAAATCGCGAGGCCCACTACGGAATGATCAAATAAGTTCTTAAGCTAATACTCCTGATTCTCCCAGTGCAATAAAAATTAAGAGACAGGAGCCGCATGGTAAAATTAAGACACGACACCTAGTTAAGAAAACAGAATTGTAACACAGTCGAAATTTTATTGACCGATATTGTCACATAGGTCAAAAACTCGAAATTTCTGAATTATTACTATGAAATTGTACAGTGTTGTATACGAAAATGTTTGACATGTATATACCAATACACTAAGTACTAAATAATACAGTATTAGCACTCGCCCCCCCCCCCCCGAAAAAAAAATCCAAAATTTGTTTTTCCTCTCCCCGTTTTGCATGAGAACTCTTCAAACTTTCCTCGATCCTCGGAAATTCTAACCCATAGGTTCATCGACCAACAATTAGGCCCACTTAACAATTATTCCACCCCAATAGAAAAATAGGATTCCGAATATGTATTCGAAAATCTGAGGTTTGCTATATGAGGTCTTTTACTCACGGAAAACTTGAAGATTATAAAATTAAGGGGATTCTTAGCATAACCTGAGACGTTTTTCCTCATATCTTAGTGGGAAGTTTACTCCAGCAAACACCAGTAAGTAGAATCATATTATGGAATAAGTTAATCAAAGTACTAAATCAAAAATTAAAAACTTTAAGGAGATAGATCGTTACCCCAAGTAAGGAGTAGCCGACCTTATTTCGGAAAGGGCGTTGTAATTATTTTAAGAATTAGCACTTTCCGATATAAAATATCGGTATCAATAATCTGTATCGATATCGGTATCTAACAATACACAACCGATACTTCTTTTCGATATAACATTAACTTATTAACTGCAACAGCCTTACGACATCCATTTATTATTACCAGAATAACATTAGCTTTAGCTTAGCAGACGACACTCAGTGCATTTGGCCTCTGCCTCATGCACTCTAATTGCTGCCACATGTGGGCCCATCCAGATACTCAGTCAACATCAGTAGCCCGGCTCCTAACCCAATCAGCTCCTCCCTCAGCCTCAGCATCCAATCGCACATCGTCTGCTACACAAAAGAGCAGGATGCAGGCCCCCTTTAAAACCAAGGGCCCTGCAGATTTTCACTCTCACTCCCCGACTTTTTGGACATCAATTGCTACCAGCCACTAAGCCCTTGGAGCCGGAATTTCCACAGCATTGTTCAGAGTTAAGTAATAACGACGATCTCGGACTTAGCCGAATTTTAAAGGAGCTTCCCTCCTTTAGAGACTAAGTTCGGGTTAGTGTTTGGAAAGGGCGCATCTTTATATAAAAGCCCTCTTTATTATTACTCTTAGCCCCAATTAATCTAGAGTGCTTTAACATTAGTTATTGAAGGTTTAACTTGAATTAACGGTGAGATAACCCTAAACCTAAATAATCGAATTAAATAGCTTTCGGACCGATATCTTGTGTGGACTCCCTTACTTTGCTCATTATTGCTTTTATGTGCTGTAGTTAGTAACGATTGCATTAGCACCGGCCGGTACGAATTTATTATTGCGTACCTCTGTTATCTTCGTAAACCCTAACAATCAGAATTTACAGTATGGGATGCCTTCATCCGGAGATGTTGGTTTCTTCATGTTAGGGACGCATTGCTGAAATGCAAGCTCTGCCAGTTAGGAAGTAACTCGTGTGTATTTCTATTGATGAGGGGTGACCGTTTTATGGCACTGTGTGCCCATGTTGATGACAGCATGACGGTCAGCAACGAGTCACTCATTGATCAGGTGGTTTTAGCCGTAAATAATTACTTTTGTTGAGACGGTCAATGTATTGTATTTGGGTTATTATCTCGACGCCAACGAGATAGAGATTTCTTTGTCTTAGTACGAGTACGTAGAACGGGTCGTTGATGCGTTCCAATTGCAACACACAAAACCAGTGTATTCGCCCACAATTCTTTCTCAAGGACTGGATGATTTTGAGCAATCGCCACCATCTAATGTGATGACCTACCAAACAATCATCGGCTCACTCCAGTACATTGCACAGGGGTCAAGACCCAATATTGCTTTCCCTGTTTGTTCTTTCTCTCGTTTCTCCCAAGCGCCGAGTATAATGCACTTCGAGGCGCCCAAACGAATTGTACAATACCTGAAGACAACATGGTCCCACCATATGGTCTATCAGTGGGGAGGAAAACCAAGATTAGAAAGATCATTGAACCCTTCCTGGAACACCACCTTCAACGCAAAGGGTTTTTCAGGGTGTTTACTGTCGGTATTTGACTATGTAAGAAACAAACTGTTAAATGCTTGAGCAGTATGAAACATGAGTTAATCGCGGCGACTGACTGTGCCAGAGAGCTACTTTGGACCTTCGACTTACTTTCCGAAGTAGGACAGGTTCGTCCTCCACACCTGCCCTTACCTTTATTTACTGATAGTCAGTCGCTGATTTTCCTAGTCAATAAACTAGATTTGGGAGTTCGATCGAAGCATTATGTACAGAACTTGTGGTTTCTCCAGGATCTGGTACAAGAGCAAAATCTGGAGTTATGCTATGGCCCAAGTGAGAACTTACTTCCCACCATCTTAATCAAGTGCTGTTCGGTTAGGGAAGTTTTTGTCACAACTGTATATCATGGTTTGTAGGTCCCGGCATCTCACACATCTGAGAAAGTTATAGAATATTCATGAATTTGTTTTTCCTGTTTTAATCTAACATGTCTAACCTATTTATTAATTTACTTCTCAATAACTCAGCGTTTCGACTGGCATTTTAACATTTTTTTTCTTTCTACATTCTCAAACTTTGTCATAGTGACAGCCTTGTGAACGGCTGTGATGTTATTATTATTTGCTTATTTGACAGGTGCAGGTTATCGGTACCACCGCTGTAGCTACCCATACGGACTTATCTCCTTCTGACGCCCACGAGCGGGGGGGGGGGGGGGAGCAAAGCCAAAATACTCATGAAAATGTTTGGTTCATAGGTTTACGTTTTTTTCCCATTTGACTGCTCCTACTGCTGATGTGCGCGAGCTGGGAAACATTTGAAATTTTTTATGCAACTTATGTTACTGTGTTCATTGGAAAAGAAAAAAAAGAAAAACTTATCAGCCCTCGAGAGGGAAATGTCGGGGAGAAACCTTTCCTCTGGGGCCATTGGCCTTATTTCAGCCACTCCCTTACATGTCTCTTAGTACTGGTTAAGTTTTTATTTTAGTCTTCTGTACAGCCGTAACGGCTGAGAAGACTATTGCAACTACTTTGTCTGTTCGTCCGTCCGTCCGTCGCTTTTTTCAACTTCGCAACGATACCAGAAATTGACGACCACTGTTTACAACGTTCGATTTCAGTGTCAAAAGTTAGTTAAATAACATGGCAAATTAAAACATCGTTGCCTCCTTATAGCTAATAGACTTCTTCGACGTAACTAAATTAAATAATAACATTTCATCGTCGAATTGAAATCCTGAAGAATTGTGTTAATGCAGCCGTAAAAACAAAAACATTTTAGCTTCGTTTAAAAGAGTCTTGTCGCATTGTTGCATGAATGAATAGGCTTACGATCGAACCAAATTCTCCATTAGGCCTATCTGCTACTTACGAAACCAAAACTGCCGTTAAAAAAATTGGGCCTAAAAAATGAAAATTAGATCTAAATCACGTTACCATGGTAATGTCAATAGTTGCTACGAGTCGCTGCTGCAGCGTTTCTCCTGTCCCTTCCCTACTACCACTGATTTTTATTAGGCTACGTTGCGCATTACGTTGTAACACTGTAACTGTGTGCGCGAAGGCATACCGTGTTGCTAAAATGAATAAGCTTACTGTATACAATCCAAATATCTCCGTTAGTTGCTACTTACGAAATTAAAGTTGTAAATTAAGCCTAAACGCTGACAATTATGCCTAGAACGTAAAATAAGCCTAAAACCTAACACATATGTAACGGACAATTCTGATGGTTACTGTTTTTAGATTATATAATAGAGATAGCTGTTGTAGTGCGTGATAGAGGTGTGAGCCTCAACATTGGAGGAACTGAACAGAAGACCAATGCGACTAGATAGTCGCTGTAGCCCCTTGTTTCTATTTCAGTTTCTTGCTGTGCTTTCATTTTGTTCTGTTACAGATGACCATTGTTAATGACTCATTGTTGTTGTTTCTTGTCTTCTGGTAAACGCTCTTGTTTGAGTTAGGATGTTCCTTTTGCTTTTTCTCATCCCATTTGTTAATGGAAGAAATAACTTGGATCTCTTGTTTACCTAAAATTGTACCTTGAACTGAGATCAATACTTGTTGCCATGTCATTTCTCTGGCTTCCGGACTTTATGTAAAAAAGTTTACTTAACCCTACGATGCAGTATCACAGAAGGCTAACATAAGTCATAACTATCTTTCACTGCACTGTGAAGAACTTCCCGGTGGCCGTTATTGACAATTGTATTTCGCTTCAAGTGTAATTCGTCAAAAAGTGTTGCCTTTTTAACCAAGAACATGTTCAAAGTTAAACTCTCTTCCATTGTTTTTCTGTCTTGTAGTGACTATTTTATTTGAGAATAAAACTATAGAAAAATACAGTCCCCAAATATTGTTTCATGGCTTATCAATTACAAGCTACTCAAAACCCCGATCCACGGATGTTTAGGCCTCTGACTGTGAACTTATACCTCCTATCCTGGGGCTGAATCAGCACTGGCGCAAAGTTCCCATAGGAATTACGCCAACTGTGGCCCCACCGTTGAAATCTTCTGTAGGAAGAATGACTCCGTAACAATGGTCATCTGTAACAGAACAAAACAAAAGCATAGCAAGAAACTGAAACAGTAAAATAAACAACAGAAAAACAAGCATATGGCTGGTTCGATTTGTGCTGCTAAGAATAACTTGTGTTCCAAATTTATTTCTTTTCCTTGGGGTTATTTCATGGGGAGTTCTACGACTGGTTCGATTTGTGTTGTTTAGAATGACCTGTGTACAAAATTGCATGCCTTTGCTCGATCTGCAAGAGTTTGTTGGTGAAACCTCAATGAGGGGGCACAGGGTGGCACTGGGGGCCCTTTGAGGTATTTCATGGGGTTCCATGGCTGATTCGATTTGTATTGTTAAGAATGACTTGTGTACCAAATTTTTAAGCTTTTACCACATTTTGCAAAAATTTATTGATCAAGCCTCAAGGAGGGGATTCAGGGGGGCCCTGGGAGCGCTTGGGGGTAAATCATGGGGTTCCATGGCTAATTCGATTTGTGCTGCTAAGACTGACTTGTGTACCAAATTTTATGTTTTTATCTAACTTTGCAAGGATTTGTTACTCCACTAAATGATTTCTCCCCAGTGCTCCACAATAACAAATGCTTTGCCAATGTGAACACTGAAGTCGCAATAAAATCACTTTCAAAAAGCCCTGATCGTTGTTTGTACCTACATTTTAAGTATAAAAATTAAAAATAGTTTCATTGGTTCGATCTCTAGTTGAGAGCAAAATTTCGAGCCCATTTGACTTTGCATCACAAGAATACAGTGGTCACATTAAAATAGCCCTCAGCCATGTCCATACCTACGTTTTAAGCTATAGAACTTGAAAATCGGTTTGTTGGTTCGATCTTCAGATAAGGGGGAAGAGTCCCAACAACAAGAACAACAAGTCCATACTGTGTCGTTGAACGGTTTGATTGTCATAAAATTTGTAATGCAGTGAAATAGCTACGACAGGGCCACAAATATCTTATTTCGTTGGTCTATGTCAATTCTGGGCGAAACTATAGGATTTCGTTTTACGTTTATCATGAACGTTCATGTTGAGGCTAACATAAGTACCGCTATGGCGGTCCTAGATTGTGAGGAAGGCTTGCCTCAGGGAATGGCGGTCTCGAGGAGTGGTAAGGAGGTGCCATCAAGGTTAACCCATAAGTGTTCCGTCAACAGTTGAACATGGCAGGGAGGGGTTATGAACTCAAATTTTCCGAGTGGTTGGTCAAACTTTGCCAACTGTGTACAAAACATGTTCTGGCCAATTCTGGTCATTATATCCCTCCTTCCCCACGCCCACGAACATGATTGAAGGTTTTCCCAATTCGATCAACGGGTGTGTCCCCCTCTTTACTATAGTTCTTTCTCTTGTCTGGTAAGTAATGTTCAAGGATTAGGTTTCTTCAGAAGACTGTTAACGCTAGCAGAAATTAATTAAAAAATTAAAGAAAAAAATTACTCAACTCTGGTAAGTAATGTGTCGCTTTTTTTCCTCTACAAGTCTACAATACAGGGTATTTAAAAAAAAAACGCTACACGTCGATGTCAAGCAACCATTCCCCGTCGCTATAACCCTTATCCCTGACCTCAGTAAAGAAATCATGAAAGTTATTCCTGACCTCAGGAAAGAAAGCTTTTATTTGCTTTTCAAATAAGAACGCAAAAGGTTAACAAAAGCATGTGACAACCCTGGTTAGTGGGGGGATAAGGGGGGGGGGACAAAACAAACCATAAACAAACCATAAAAGTCCGTAACTAGATTTCAAGTAAAAACAAAAAAAAAAAAAAAACATTTTTTTTGCCAAAAAACAAAAACAAAAAAAATAAAAGGCTTTTACGGTATTTGGTGTCCAAATAAAAACGCAAAAGGAACCCACGTATGTGACCACCCTGGTTGTTGGCCGAGGGGGGGGGGAAACAAGCAATATGTGCATTTATTTTTTAAATTTCAAATAGAAAGAAACAAAGCATTTATTTGGCCTTCAAATAAAATAGCGAAAACAAATGCATTTACAGTAATTGGATTTAAAATAAAAATTCACAAAAAGTACGACATATCCACGCCTTAGACGAATAAGATCCCGATCGACACATTCAGTTCTGTGAGGAATTCCTAGATTTCAAATAATAATAAATTAAAAAAAAGCACATGTGGCACCCGGTGGGGGGGGTGGGGGTGAGGACTTTGCTACGGTCCCTCGTCCCATTGCAGGGCCAGATTGGCTAACATCTAGAAGGCTGACGTTTAACATTTTGTTTCAAACCACCCTTACAGAAAAATTTGGTCACAAACAGACCCAATTTAAGACCCAAAATGGTCACAAGGGCCCAAACTGATCCCAAACTGGCCACAGCAGACCCCAGTATCTGAGGTTTTCAAATGTTTGATTCAGATTAGCCCTGGTTTGACCCCATGTTGATCCCAAATCGTGACCTGCATTTGCCCATTGATCCCAACAAGCCCCAAGATAGTCACAATTTGGGGACTGTTAATTTTTAGACCCCGGATAGGGCCAAAAAATGGTCACAAATCGTGACTTGACTTGGTCCCAGTTGGACCCCACTTGGTCACAATTGGTGACCAAGAATATTCAGGCTTGGTCACAAGACCCATACTTGACCACGGTTTGGGGCTTTAACACCTAGACCCCTGTTTAATCCTACTTGGTCACGAATCGTGACCAATAATATTCGGCCTTGGTCACAAGACCTCTACTTGGCCACGGTTTGGGGCTTTAGCAGCTAGACCCCAGTTTGATCCCGCTTGGTCACAAGACCTCCACTTGGCCACGATTTGGGACTTTAGCAGCTAGACCCCAGTTTGACCCCCACTTGGCCACGATTTGGGACTTTAGTAGCTAGACCCCAGTTTGACCCCCACTTGGTCACAATTGGTGACCAATAATATTAAGCCTTGGTCACAAGACCTCCCCTTGGCCACGGTTTGGGGCTTTAGCAGCTAGACCCCAGTTTGACCCTTACTAGGTCACAATTGGTGACCAATAATATTCAGCCTTGGTCACAAGACCTCCACTTGGCCACGGTTTGGGGCTTTAGCAGCTAGATCACTGTTGCACCCCACTTGGATACAAACTGTGGCTATTATAACTTTGTTACACAAGTCTCAAAGAGTGGGGTGTTATTTTCAAAACATTAAAAATAAACATCTTGGAGTCAAGATGCCACATTTATTCTTTTACATGGCGGATCCTGACTACAACAAAAGAAATTCTGAATTGAAGAAACTGAAAAAAAAATGCAAGCTTCAAAGCTCAAGGACCATTCGAGTATTTTCATAAATGAAAAGCCTTAAAAGGTCACCTAAAATTCAGTCAGCCTAAATGTTAAATTTTAAGTTTGCAGCTAGAAATTAAAAAAAAAATTATTTTATTGTTCAATTATTCAAATTTTGTATCTTAATTTTAGTTGTAGAGTATTTTAGTTACCAGTTTGTTTAATTATAAATGTGTTGCACATACATATGTTTAGAAGCTAACTCTTAATAAGTTTTTTAATGGAAGCCAAGTTCAGTCTAATGTTGAGAATATCAAATTGCGACCCTTCCTTAATTTTGTGTAGATTTTATATATGTAAAAAATGGCTTCTAAAGTGTAAAACAATTAATGCCAATTAATTATTTAAAACAATGTCAAACCGTCCTTAACTTTACTAAAAATCAATAAATGGAAATGTGACAGCCTTAACTGTTAACCGGTAAGGAAAAGTGCCTATATAAGATTTACTGAATAGAACAAAACATGTCAGTGCATCAAGGGAAGATGGCAGAGTAGGTAAGTGAAGGGTTAAGTACATAGTGCTAGTGTCAAGTGTGTGATGTGTTGTTATAAATAGTGTGATAATGTAGCTTAAGTTAGCTTAGGAAAGGTACCTAACATGAAAATAATATAACAGAATTCAAATACCAACTGTCGCTTTTTCTTTTGTCTGGGATCGAGGGAAAAGTTGTGCCTTTTTTGGTCACATACTGGGATCAATTTAGGGCCAAAATAACTGTAGTCTTCTTGGCCCATTTCAGGCCACAAACTGGGGTTAATTTGGGACAAATCAGCATTAGGCCCTTGATTGGTCACAACCCAGGGTCTAAAACAGGTCAATTCAAAGAATCTGCTGAAGTGTGGATTTTTGTTGGTCACGAATTGGGGCCAAAGATTAGGTCACAAAGCCCTGAATAGCTGGTCCCGTATGTTTCAATAGGGGGTCTAATTGGGACCAACTGTGGGGTCTACTGTAGACCCCACAAAGATCCCAATTTGACCCCTCACAAAGATTCCAATTTGACCCCTCTCGTGACCAAATATTTCTGTAAGGGCATGCAGTTATAACGTAAATTAAGTTCATCTTTAAGGTTTAGAGACAAAAAAGATGTTCCAGGTGATGAATCACGAACGAAGGTGCTCTAACTGTCCTACTCCAGCAACGATACACTCACCACATCTGAGCATATTCTCCTGCAAAAGTCAGGAGTAAATGTCTCAAATGCAGCAGTAATGAGAACCTGCAGTGTTGCAATATCCTGGACTGGTTGAATGCACACCAAATCCCGTACTATTCCCCACACACTAAAGTCCATAGGCGTCAGATTGCACTAACACGCTGGCCATTCCATCGCATCTCTTCTACCAATCCTGTTGTTGGTAAATTGGTCATCAAGAAGGTCTCGCACCTGTGTTGCATAGTGCGGTGATGCACCATCTAGTTGGAAAATAATATCTGCGGGACAGTTTTCCCCGTACAGCTGGCAGAATCCTGTCTTCTAGCAGCTGACGATATACTGCCACCGTTGATTGTTCCATCAAAGAAGAATGGTTCAATGACCCCCCGCCCCAGCCCATATACCTCCACAAACATTGATGCCAGGTGATGGCGTGAATGCCGCCATAGTGACGGGTGGGTTGTCATCACTGTAAAATATGCAGTTGTGGCGATTAACTCTGCCATTCAGACGAAACTTGGCTTCATCAGAGTATAATATCCGTTCCACGTTCTGTGGATCATCTGCAAGGAAATCTACGAATTCCTCGCAGAACTGTATGCGTCGATCGGAATCATCTTCGTTTAAGGCATGGCTACGCCGTTGATGGTACACCTTCAAGCCAACGTCCTTAGTCAGCCTATTAACTGAAGGCAGCGACACACCCGTTTGCCGTTCCAACTGACGCTGGGACGTTGTTGGTTCGTCAAGCAACGCGTGCTAGATTTCGGCAGAATTTTCAATCGTTCATGCCATTCGTTTGCGGCCAGAATGGCCCTTATGTTGATTTTCCACAGAACCTGTGGTTTCAAATTTCTCCACCAAATGTGCCATTGTAGACCGGAATGGAAGTGGCTGAAGATACGTAGCCTGCCACCTCACCAAAACGTCTGATATCATATTCCTCGCAGAACTGAATGCGAGGAATACCATTTAATAATATTGATAAGTTGCTGTAGGTTCATGCGTGGCATGTCGTATGGAATACAAAAAGAACGAGTGGTATCGAAGGAAGCGAAAACAAAAAGAAACTGTATCGAATGACACGTATCAGGTTGTATGCACGTAACTACTGTCACGTCCAAGTGTACGGACCAACCAGTACTACAGTATACTACACATCACACAATAGTGGATGCCCTGGGGACATCAGGTCACATGACTCACAACTTTGCGTGCAACGGCAGTACAGCTGAAGGGCAACATGCAGCATTAACCAAGGTTACTAAATCGGTAATTAAACTCAGTCAATTACAGTAAGTACAGTACTGTAAACTGGAAACTCCTGTCGGATAACGTTACTAGGCCTTTTGTGCAGCAACTGGTGTGGCGATTAGATGTGAATACTGGCTAGTTGTTAATTCAGTATGTACATTGGGCGCAGGACCGTAACCAGCACCCCCGCAGTCCTCGCACGTGCGGGGGTTTTGCGTGCTGGGCCGAAGAGCTCGAAACACGATGAGGCCTTTACTAGTGGACTACAGCGTTGATTTTTGTTTACAAATTCGTGCTAAATTCAGTTCCACAGAACCATGTAGCATAGAAAGGTTAAGGTTTCAAATTAAATAGCAGTCTTTCTAGTTCCTGTAGGCCTAAGCGATGTGAAAATGACCAGTTCACGTATAAAGCTTACTGTTTGGAAGCAGTTACTGATTACGTTTAAATTTGTTTTGCCAGATAACAACAAAATTGTAAGCCCAATACGATAAAATGGTTACATTATTTCGAAACGTCAGTTTCAGGACCAGAGTTAAATTGTTAAACATGTAGTGGCAAAATAAATCGTGCCGATTGTTAATTTAAAAAAAAAGTGGTAAACAAATTAAACTAGTTATGTTTTAAAACAAGCTTAACGGTATTAAAAAAGAAATACAACTTCAATGGCAACGAAGTGCCATCCTCTGCTTCACAGTTGTGAAGCATAGACCTTTTCTCTAGTTCACGTATGGTTACATTACGCTCGACAGGAAAAAGTGTGTTTAAAATAAAATTCAGTTTCACAGGGATTTGCTTTAATATTTTTTTAAATTTGCAATTCTACTTGTAATTTTACTTGCAATTGTTTCTGTGGGTAAGTATTTTTTAATTGTGGCGAATGGAATTTTCTTTTCTTTATTTTTTGTGGAGCCTGGGGGGGGGGGGGGGCTCTCTTCATTTTAATTCTAGTGCGGTGATATATAAAATTTCCTGGCTACTGCCCTAATTGGGCGATCCGATTTCTACAGGGTATCAGGGATAAGCGGCCGCAGAAGCTACGTTGTACTGCTGCCGTACAAGTGGCTTCCCCCCATCATCCAGGGTTGCCACATGCGTTTTTTCCTTTTGTGTTGTTATTTTGGAATCCAAATACTGTAAAAGCCTTTATTTTACCTATTTTGCTTGATGGCCAAATAAATGTTTTCATTTCTTTTTATTAGAAATCTAATTATGGGCTTTTTGTTGTTTGTCTTGGTCCTCCCCCCCCCCTCCCCCACCAACCAGGGTTGTCACATGTGTTTTTTCCTTTTGCGTTTTATTTGGAATTCAAATACTGTAAAAGCCTTTATTTTAGCTATTTTAAATGATGGCCAAATAAATGTTTTTTTTTATTTTTACTTGAAATCTAATTATGGGCTTT
>JAHWFP010000621.1:0-16679 GCA_023313725.1 Lithobius niger | reverse complement strand
GATTTAATGCTCCATGGAGACAGTGGCCAACAATGAGCACATGTTTTTAAATTGTTTGCTACGTTTTGAGAAGCCAAGATGTAACCCTAGTTTTTTTTTGTTTTTCTGGTGCCCGTGGTTCTTGGGAAAGTGAAGTTTCCCCGAAAATTAAAAAAAAAAAAACTTTTTGTGCAGTTCTACTGTGGCGGAATTGTGTAATTTTTTGATGATACTCTTCATTGGCCTGACTACGAGTGTAGCCTTCATTCACATTCGTGAAAAGGTTTGCAATGGAACATCTGAAGTTAGCCATTTTGACTCCCCGTACGAAGTTTCCTTTAGATAAGCTAATTGTGTTTGGTGAATTCGTAAGTTGTGATTTCTAGCCGAATCTGGCTAAGCTTTTTTTTCGAGTTGCCAGTTTTCGTAAATATCCAAACTAGCCAGCAAAGTTTTAATTTAGTTTTTAATTTCTTTTCAGCCGACTTTGCTGTTCAGCAGCAAGCCCCGCCCAAACCCGCCACTTTCAACATGAAAGCCAGACCGGGTAGCCGAAAAGCACAATTGCCGAGACCAAAGCGGGCTACGTCAGCGTACGTCTATTTCTCACAACATTACCGTGAAATGCTCAAGAAAGAAGGAAGACCAGTTCCCAGGGTAAGTTGATATTAAAAAAAAGATATTTAGTTTTGTGTTATGTGCGATATGTGATGGTAGTTGAAAGTTGCACTTGGTACTGATGGTGTGTAGGTGTTGGACTGGTGTCGTGATATTTGTACAAGCCGATATTTTCTTTTCGTTGTTGGGTTGGTACAGTTAAACCCCTATTAACAAACCTCTTACAACAATAACCCTGTTATTACAATGCTATTTTTGAGGCTCTTCAAGCAATAATGCATGCAAAAGTGATTGTTTATAACGATAAACCTGATGTAACATTCTGTTTCCAAACTCCCATGGACTATCGTTATAAAGAGGTTTCACTGTAGCACAATGGGAATCTCGCTAATTGTTTTTATGGCAAAAAACATTTCTGTTCCCAAGTTTTTAGATCCAAGTTATCCATTGGTTAAAAAGATTGTTATTGTAAACCAATGAAAGGACTTTTTCCATACATAATGACGACTACGCCACCAAGTTCTTATGTGCGAAGATGTGGAGCTGTCATCTTAACCGAGATAAATACTTCAACCATTCAAAATCTAGGCAAAATCCATGTGGTGTTTTACTTTAAAAGATCAAATCCACAATTGACCATAAGACTTAGCCAGGTGACTGGCTTGTTTTATGCACTATGACGCTACCAAGATGCCATTCGAGAAGTTGGGAAATACGTAGACTAGTCATGCGTAGTGTGCGCTTTGCGGTTTTTTTGGAGTGGGGGGAGTTTGTATGCGTAGTACATCTTGATCTGGGACTGTGGAATGGATGGAGGTGAAAGTGCATCGTAGGTACAGGGGATGGAGGGGAGGGCAAAGAATCTATGTATGCTTCGTTTGGGGTAGAGGAGGGAAGGATGTTAACGTAATATGCGTTGAAGTAGGCTACATTTCAGCCAAAGTCCGTACTAAATCGAGAAAAACTATGCAGCAGGAAGAGAATTGGTGTTGGGGCTGGGATGGGGGTCACACCATTTATTTTAACGGATGTTGCAAAATAAATTCACCGGCAGATGGAATGATGATTGACACAATTTTCCTTTGCTTGGAATGGCGCAGATGGAGTGCTTCTTGTAAGAATAACGAAATAATAATGGCATCTTCAATGAACACTTCTTGCATCTTAGCATTTTAAATGTTTTGGTTGATAATTCGACTGACGCTATGGTTTTTATACTTTGGCTGCTTATCGTAGTGGATCACCAACAATAATGCACCACCAAAACTTCCAGTTTCTTCTAAACTAGCAAATTTTTGTTAAGTTTTTGCTCTTCATAGGCATGAGTCACGAGACGACGCACTCGCAAACTTCTCGCTTTGTGCGTGCATATGTTTCGTGGCTCATGTCTGATGAAGATAGTTGGAAACTATAGAAAATTAGTTTAGAAGAAACTGATGAGCCACTAAACAGCAGCTGTAAATTTTCGACAAACCACTGTCAGGTGGAATAGTAAATCCCTGTGGCAGAATCATAGCGACGCTACGTTGCAGTACAGCTGGCTGCGTTGCAGTAAGATTCAGCCTGCCTTTTCTTCTTTCTAATCTTCTTGCGATAATTTCACCAAAAATTTAACAATTTTTGACGTTCAACTATGTACACCATTTGAACTGGTTTTTTTTAAGAGCTTTTGAAGGTGCTATTCTCAAGACGATAGGTTGAGTCGTTCTCAAATTGAATAACAAAAAACAACTGACAAAGGGTCCTGAAAAAAATTCTTGCAAGAAACTTGTTCACGAAACCAAATAGGCCTAACTGACAATTTTGAACGATGCCAAATTCCATCCCCTACCTGCAGACCACAGACACCTTCCCTCTCCCTGCTGGTCGTTTCTTCTTTGTGAAAGGTTGTCACAGACTGGCTGAAAATATTGTGCTTCCAGGCAGTCAGTTTGTCTTCTTTAGGCGTCAATTATAGATTTTGCTGACCTGTTATTTACATAGTGTGCGTGTAACCGCCAAGCACAAATCATGCGAAATTTTTGCTAACTAGCGGATTTCTTCTTTTTTCTGTATGAGCAACAGTTTCCAGTTTTAGCCATACAAAACATAAGTCGTGCCGTTTCTGGCAATGAATTGAATTTTTTTAAGGAATTGGCTGTACGCTATGGGTTGCGTGATTCAAACATCTTGAGGATATTAGGAAGGCTGTGCTCATCTACCCTTCAGCCGCATTTTTTTGTTATTTTCAGCCGGCTTAACAAATTTCTGCTAGCCACAAATTGTATGGCCACCACCGCCTAACTATAAATTTGTCTGACTGACGGCTTAAAATGAAGCTAAGATATCGTCGACGAAACCCACTGCACAAGAAAATGGCAAAATGGAAGGGGAGGGCAGGAGGGACATAGGCCTAAGACTGATCATCATACCGATAGATTTTTGTTGAAGAAATCGCTGTTGTTGGTTGCGTTTATTTTCACAAAATCAAGATACTTCCACATATCCCCGCAAATTTTCAATGATCAGCAGTGCCTGGATGAAAATACACAGGCTATCGTTTTCTGCAGGCTCACTACTTTACTCAAAACACCTTGCAAACGACCGATCTTCCAGGCTCAGACGAACAGTCGTTGCAAGGTGTTTTGAGTAGAAGTACTGAGCGTGAAGAAGGCGATCGCTGGTGTAATTTCATCTCCAGGGACTGCTGACAGTCGAAAATTTGCGAGGATATGTAGAAGTATCTTGATTTTGCGAAAATAAGCGTAACATCAGTGATTTCTTCAATGGCATAATGAATTTTCATGGTACACAGTATGACGTTTTCAGATAGATTTTTGCCGTGCACTAAGCAGAATTGGCCAGTTTAAAAAACTTTATATCTTACTTCAGCATAAACCTGAGTGGATTAGACAACCTACTGTTGGGCTGTTCTGATGGCACTTTTTAAACGACTGGCAAGTAAAGTGTCGGCAAATCCAATTCTTCTGCTGTCTATACTTAGCTTACTGACAGCAAAATATTGAACCAATGAAAATAGTTTGCACACTCAAACAAGTGATTATACGTTTGTACAAAAAAAAAAAAAAAACTCATTGAATATAGGGTTGGGGGGGGGGGGGGGGGAGTGTTAAATTGTATCAAGGTGAACCAAAAATATAAGATTTGTTAAAAAACCAAATAAAGTTACGGTCTAGTATCAGATAAGTTGCAAACTGATTATGCTGATCCGATACCGAAAGACCAACTGCACGTTGTTATAGGGCTCCAGTGTGTAGTTAGTAGCCCTACGACTGATTACGGGCAATATTTGTTTTTATAAGTTCATAATTTCAATTTTGATGTATTTTTTTTGAAACCCAAGAGTTGATACCGAACGATGACCTTAATGATAAGTAGTAGGTCTGATAAGTTTTGTTCCTTTTATAACCTAAAAGGACATTCTTAAATCTTCACATTTAGTTGGTGTACATTTTTCGTCAAGCTACAAAAGGACCTCTGATTTTGCGAAATGGGGTATTTAAAGGGGAATATGTACATCTCTTTTTACTTGCATATCCTACCTTTGGATCACCAACACAACAACTAAGCACAAAAGGAGCGGTCGCAACACGTTACCTACATCCGATGCAATAATTTCATTACTGCATCACCAAAATACGATAAGGAGGACGCCATTGTTTTGCCGGAACGAGTTTAAATTAATGCCAACAGATGGTGCTCCTTGGTTTTGACTTTAGCTTTGGTTAAAAGTTTAGGCTCTGTGCCGAATGAGATAGCGCTATTAGCTATGGGTAGCTGTTGACTGATGCTACGTAGCTGCTCGGTGTTGCCATGCTGTTCGGACAAAAAAAAGTGCTGAATGGAAAATAACTTGCTTTCAAAGTGGGCCGATCTTACTTGTGGCATGTAACTGTACGGCAATACTAGAGCATCTAACAACCATAAATTGGTGAGCTAAATAGAGAGTCTGCTTGACCCTACATGAAACCATAATAGTTTTGTTACATAAACGATAAATATTCCTACAATTTGGTACGTAACACTTAAAGGGCAATTACATCCATTTTGACATGCATGTTTTACTTTTGGATCACGTACACAATAACTAAATGCAAGAATTGCGGTAAGAATACGTTACGTACGTCCGATACAACAATTTAATTACTGCATCACCAAAACGCGACACGGAGACAGCCATTGTTTTGCTGGAACGTGCAGAAATTAATGCCGACAGATGTCACGTTTTGATTTCGACTCGGAGCCGATTGAGATAGGTCTATTGTCTGTGATAGCTCAAGTGCCCGAAGGCCTTAGTTCAAATCGACAGTAGTCGGCTAGCTAAGGCCATCGGACGCTTAAGCTCTCACAGCCAAAAGAGCTATCTCAATCGGCTGCGAGTCGAAATCGAAAAGTGACATCTGTCTGCATTAATTTTGCGCGTTCCAGCAAAACAATGGCAGTCTGTCGTGTTTTGGTGATGCAGTAATTAAATTGTTGTATCGGATGTACGTAACTTATTCTTACCGCAATTCTTGCATTTAGTTATGTGTAAGTGAACCAAAAGTAAAACATGCATGTCAAAATGGATGTAATTGCCCTTAATTTTTATTGGCGAATCGGCAGCTTCGTTCATCCTACCGATATAAGCAGTACCGTAAGTCGGGTCTGCTAAACATTTACGCTATCTCATTCGGCACTGAGCCTAAACTTTTAGCTGAAGCTTGAGTCGAAACTGAGGAGCACCATCAGTTGGCATTAATTTAAGATCGTTCCGGCAAAACAGTGGCCGCCTCCTTATCGTGCTTTGGTGATGCAGTAATGAAATTGTTGTATCGGACATATGTAACTTGTTGCTACCACTCCTGTTGTGTTGGTGACCCGAAGGTAAGAATTGCGAGTACAAATGAATGTAATTGCCCTTCAAAAATCCTTACTCCTTTTCTGGCCATGCTAAACTGATGCATTTAAGTCTTGTGTACATAAATCGGTCACTCAGTTCGAATTGGCATTCCCTTGGTTTCTAGTCGGAACGCTGACCACTTACGTGCTTGATCTGGGGTACCATCGGCGCCAATCGCACAGATAAGATGTCTACGCATCGGCTGACCGATGTGTATTCCCTCCTGAAAATTGGCATTTATATCGGCAGCAAACGAACAAGATTGCAAAAATATCAGCAAGGCTAGTTCAACAGAACTGCCAATTGTTGGTGTCAATTTGTGCAGTGCAAAGCAAAACTAATTCGTAGCTGCGCGCGTTGGAACATGTAGTTGGCGATTGGCACCTGTAAAATAGGCCTAATTTCGGGCATCCTTACATAATTTTCATTTGCTTGGAATGATGCAGACGAGTTCTTCTCGTAAGAATAACTAAATACATGGCATCTTCAATGGGCAGTTCCTACTTGAATGCATGTTCCATCATTTCTTAAGCTGTGTGACCTTTAAACTGTCAGCAACTTCTCTTAAACAAAAATGTATGCCAGATGCCCATTGTCTCGACAGCTGGTAGTTGCAATAGATGGAGCTTGGAGGATTTGACATCTGTTTAACTCTCCCCAAAAAAATCAAATCCAGTAAAAATCGCCAATATTTTTTGTTACAAAAAATATTGGGAGAAAAAGTTTTTTGAGCGGCTGCTAACTGTGCACGTGCTTTAAACGAGTCGATTTTTGTTAAACACCCGTGATAATCAAGTTTTGCTACGTAGGTAGCTTCCCAAGAAGCCCAGATTTACACATTAAAAAGTATACCTTAACTAAAATTTGACTGAATTTAACTAACCTGACTACGTTATCAAAACTAGTGGTCGGACAAATATTCGTGCGTTACACGCATATTCGGGTACGTCCCATTTGAGTATTTGCCATTAACAAAAATATGTGTGCATATTTTTCTTTTTAATTTGTGATTGAAACCTCATTTTCCTGTGGGTTTCTCGAGTCCAGATCCCCCAATTTTTTCTTTCCTTCTTTCCATTTCAAGTTCGTTATATTGGGAATGCTTAGTGCGTTTTTGATTGCACACTTGCAGGTGGGGGATGGAGATTCGTTTATTCGTTAGGTTTTCGTTTACCACAGTTGTATACGCATTTTAGACTAAATTAAACCTTACTTTGGTCTTTAATGAAAATGATTTTTGGTGGCGAGGGGTGTGTGAAATAGGTAGCCTATAACAGTAAAAGATTTCGTTTTGATTGAAATATTATAGTCTCACGAAAAACTTCGGTGAAGTTCGTACTGTGGAGTGGAACATGACGAAATTCCGAAAAAGTCAATTCGCAAAAAAATCGTACATTTCCACAAACTAGACACTTAGCCTACGCCTGTGTCCAGCAAATTTTCAACAACTGTTGTCATCTTCAGGCTAAAGGTTGATTTAGTCCCTGATCACATCCTGCTTCAACGTTGTTTACAAGCGCCGTTTTCGAATTCGCCGGTAATCGTGACCTACTCTAATGACAACAGTCAGTTGAAAATTTGCTGGACATAGTAAGTGTCTAGTGTGTGGAAATGTGCGTGAATTTTTTTGTGAATTGACTTTTTTGGACTATTTTAGTGAAATGTGAAACAAAATGTATTTGCTCTATTGCACTGCACCTTCCTTTGACCAAAAAAAATTCTGGGGATCAATTTCGGTCTGGGAATTTTGTCATGAATTTTAAAACACGGCCCTAATCTGTTTTTCTTTTTTTTTTTTTTTACACGGAAGTGAACTTGCCATTGTAATACCAACCAACCCTTTCGAATGCCAATCTAGTAGCAGTCGCCACTTGGCCAGTAGACCTTACAAAGCACTCGCCATTTCACAATTTCTACTCGCCACTGAAAGGTTTCTCTTATTTACGCTTTAACAAAATTGTGCAATTTTCTTAAACTCCAGTATTAAGGTAGAAAATCCAGTTATATAGCCCTTATAAATCTGAGCATAACGCTGCAAACTGTTCGTCTCTAACTTGTATGGTTCCATCGATATCCCTTTTTTAGTGGCATGCTCTGCAGCTACTCGCCATTGGCGAGTAAGGCTAAATTCCAAGTCGTCGACTGTTGATTTCCACTCGCCAAATGGAAAGTGGCAACCGACATTGGGAAGGGTTGATACCAATTGAAATTTTGCCCCATTTTTTTTTTATTAGCTTGGGCTTATCTGCAATTTTTTTCATTCAAGGTTATGTAGTTCTAGTTTCCAGAATGTTACTACAGTATTCCAAAAGCTGAACAAAACAAAGGAGCTGAAAAATTGTATTTATTAAATAAACTCATGTTTTCAACATTGGCGATGATTGTTTAAAGGAAAAGACTTCTTTAATGGTTAAAACCTGCCTATTGATTTAGCAGTCAATGTTACGGCACATTTTTAAAATATTGCAGAGTAAGTGTTAGCCTACATGTTTAACTAGCGTATATCACAAACCTTACAATCTTAGTGATTGTTATCATAAGATTACTGATACATAAGAGTAGATAAACAAGCTACGGTGACAGGTGGCAGCGATACGTGTAGGCACAGCTTTTGCAGTCGAGTCCAAACTTAAAGGGGAACGTGCAACTGGTTGTATTAGAATAATAAAGATTTTTTTTTTAAGCAAGACAAATTTTGGACTGGCCTAAATTATTATAAATAAATTTACGTATATTATGTGACTCTTGTTGTTACATGTATCTTCCCAAGGTACTCAATTCATCGTTGCAGTTATATCTTGGGATTAATTTAAAGATCCATGTGAATTTCAACAAGCCACTTTCAACGCTTATTTTCAAACGTAACATTTAAAAAAAACTTAAATGTACCATAGGCTAAATCAAATTAACCATTCTACAAACTGGAACATCGAAGACTCAAATAGTTACTTCAGTCGTTACTAAACTGTGACTAAACTTGTTAAATCAGGGTTCGTACCAGTGCTTACAAACCTTATAAGTCCTTATTTTTCATTTTACCATTTGTAAGGACTTACAAGTCCTTGAAAAATTGAAAATGCAGAACTTAGTCCTTGCAAGTCCTTCTTTTGATTTCCATAGCAATTGGATAAAAGCCCTCTGTTAGCAGTTTTGTTTATGTATGATTTCAAATTTATTTTCATAATCTCAGTTGGATGCTGAACCCTAACTTCTTCACGGGACATTCATAAAGTGGTTGGCAATTTCATTCAAGAAATCTTGGAAGCCGTTACATGGCAGTGTGAAAAGTTATATCTAGACACAGGCTAGTCTGGCCGAGATTCCCAAACTGTTTGGCTAGGTAGAATTTAAAGGAAGTACTACGTATGGACTGAATTTGGTGCTGCTTTATTAGAAGGCATATTTGGGTGTGCAAGCTTAACACAATCTGATTTAGTGTATCCGAATTGTGTAGTTAATGTCGGGTAGTTTTTTTCTTGTCCTATTAAGAGAGACTGGGAACAGAGCTAAGAGCAAACTTCTGTGGCGACTGTTTTAGGACTTTCGTGTCGTTATCTAGGATATAACTTGAAGATATATATATATTGAAGATAATTTTCAATATAAGCCAACCAAAAATAACTATACAAAATTAGACCTATAATGGTGTCCTTTACCACTTACTTCATGAGAAACGAAATTTTACACAAGTGGGCAGCAAACTTCTCACTTTTGTCCGGTGTGCTTGGCACTTGGTACTTATAAGTCCTTAACAAGTCCTTAAAATCCATTCAAGCGAAATGGTACGAACCCTGGAATATTTCAATCGTTACTTCAAGGTAAGAGATTTGAGTTGTCGGGCCACGTTCTGTCTGGTGATTAGTTTGTTCTGGGTAAATTTTTTTCTTCTTGATTTGCCATGACAATTGATGAGGTAATAAATTTTCAGCTAAAACCTACACTAATACTAGCTTTCGGGCACTAGTAGTGTTAGATGATTTCGGATATCAATGCGTTTGCAAGGGTGAGAAAAATTCCTTCTTGGGTGGTAATCCTATTTCTTCTGATGAGTTTGGAATTTGTTACTAACTAGTAACTAGGGCTTAAAATAGACTCCAAGCTTCTGGTTCACACTCCACCAGCAAAAGTTTTATTGCTACCAATGATGGCAGCGATACAATGTAGTCTGCCAGTAAAATATGTCAATAAAACCCAAAAAAGTGCCTCCACAAAAAGAAAAGCAACTCCACGTATTGTTTCGACTAATGGAGTTGCGCTGAGATACGACGGAGTTCCCACTGGAATGTTACCGAGCACGCGGCACCAAGTACTAGAAAGCTATAGTGGCAATACCACCATCAGCTGACGTAAAGAGCTATAATAAGAGCATGTAATTGAGGCTTGAGCATAACTATATTGTGGATCCAAAAGGTGTGGGGGGGGGGAAGAGAAGCTACATAGTAAGTCTTGGATAACGGGACTGAAAGCCAAATCGGCTCGACTAGTGTTAAATACATACAGATGCAAACCTATTTCTGTTGCCTTTTGGATTTAAATGTCAAGACTGTATGAGCGAGAATTGATTCCACGATCTTTTGAGATCAAAATCCGAAGCCCTGGTACTAGCTATTGACATGGCCAAAAGAGATACGTATGGCCACAGGCATAGTAAATTTTATGTGTGCGTATTTAAAAGGCCTGATATGGCCAGTCTTAAAATGTCGGTGTGGCTTTGGTAGGGTTTCAACGTTTGGGCTCCAAGTCTTCAATTCCCGCTCGGGCAGTTTGACACTGAAGTCCAAAAGGTTATTTTGTAAGTCCTGGGATGTTCCACAATGTCCTGAGATGCGAAGCAACAACTGACCTGGGATAAATAAATACAGATGCAAACCTATTTACGTTGCCTTTTGGACTCCTGAGCGAGGAATCAAATCCACGACCTTTGAAACCAAAGGCCGAGGTTCTACCGCTGACTGGAATCCTGGCTTAGCAAACAGCGCGCAGCTATCTTGTCGCCTACCATAGCGATATTATCTAGGCCTAACTCAAGGCTGAGTTCCAGTCATCTTTTATTATCCAGCGCTCGCCTGCTTTGGATGTGTGTTCTTCAGCTCCCTCTCTTGTACTCTGTACAAGGGTACATAGAAGACAAAAGACTTTCTGATGATGAAAGAATGTGGAAGCAAGAAGCGTCCCTTTCAGATGCCAGAGGACTTTGGCTCTCAAGTCCCCTCATCCTGTTGCTCCCAAGCGAAGGTGATGAGGGCTGCACAAGCAAGACCGGCTGAGATCCGCTCAGTCGCCTGCTCGACACAAGTCTTCCAAAAACAGATGGAACTGTTATTTTTTAAGGATCAGGCGCATTTTATGAAAACCGAAAACTGCGATTCGGTTATCGAAACCAACCCATCTCCAGTTTGTTCAATGTAGCCGAGATCAGGCATGTTACTAGTGTGAAAATTTGTGAAAATGAGAAAAATTAAAAGGTGTGCGAAAAATTGTGAGAAATGTGAAAAAAATAGTAAGCATTGTGAAAAATTAGGTTTTAGTGAGAATAAACAAATAATTAGCGATCATCGTACAAGACTTTCAACTGGATCCATTAGTGGATTGCGAATTAGGGATGGGTCGGTAACCGAAACCGAAACCGAATTTTCGGTTTTTACTGAAAACCGACACCGAAACCGATTCGGATTTTGTGTCGGTTTTTCGTACGGTGTTCGAAAATCAAAAAAATGATTTGTTGTTTTACATTTTTTTAATAATTATCATTTTCTACGTATAAATGACACCAAAGCTCCTAGCTATTAAAACGAAAATAGTAGAGGAAAGTGGTGCCACAGCTATACCCACGGTCTATGACGCTGCTGAAAGTGAAAGCGGGAGTAAGTGGAAGCTAGTAATACAACTGTTGCAAGAAAAAAATTAGGAAAATCTGGTTGGGGTGGATGGTGGCAAAAACCGATACCGAAACAGAGGTTTTTTGGGCGTGAAAACCGAAACCGGAACCGAAATCAAAAAAATGAAACCGACCCATCCCTATTGCGAATGACTGCTTCATTCATGATTCACCATGGTTGTCACCTCAAAAGTTTCCATTACCCAAGAACTATTATATAGCTAGTGTAAGAAAGGCAACCGAAACTTAAAGAAAGACTTCACAGAAAGTTAAAAAGAGTAAGTAAGAGGCTGCAACATTGGCTGAGCAGTTGCAAGGATGTCGAGAGAAAAATCCTACTGAAAGCAAAAAGAACCGAGGTAATGAAGACCACAGGAACAGAACTGTTAGCGACAGCATGCAACAAATTTAACATGATACCAACTGTAATTGTTAAATTCAGCAGCTGTAATTCGGCATTTATAGGCTACCATTTCAAAAACGTATGTGAAAGTTTGTTAATTTGACTGCGTGAAAAATTGTCAGTCCTGAAAGTAACGCTTAATTTCAGAACACAGGAATCTCACCAGATTGTTGCGAATTTTCAACAGACAGTATTCATCCGTCTTCGTCAGGCACTAAGAGAATTTGTAGAGGTTGTAACTACATCGTTTTGGAGATCGTGATTCGAAACCGGCTCTCGACGTGGCCCACTGCGTGCGTCGGGCCTACTGGATGCTTCTGCCTCACTGGATGCGATGGGCCTACTACATGCAACAGGTCCTCACTCCCATCGGCTTGAGTCTCTCGCTGAAAAATCTTTTATTAGTAGAAAGCTGATTCCCGGATTAGAAGCACCCTGTGTATTTATCAGAGTAGCTCCATTTTTTACATGGTGCTGCATGGCCAGGGACTCTAGTCGTCTTAAATGACGATCATATGGGACGTTGGATTTCAGCAGTGTTGACGTTTTGCTCCAGCCAATCTCGTGCTTCGTCTCCATGTGATGGGATGCAATGCTGTTTCTTGTGTCTTTATTCTTTGTATCTGCCATGTGTTGTTTAACTCTCTTTCTAACTCCCACTCGCGTTTCTCCAATGTAAACAGCACTGCACTCATCACATGGGACTCTGTACACTCCTTCACGTGTATTTGGGATCTTGGACAAAACACTCTGGTCCTCCTCGCACGTCACTTTAACCCGTTTTTTCAGCAGTTCGTCTTTGATATTTCCACCATTCTTAAGGAATGTTTCAAAACCTGTTTCTTTCAGCACTCTAGCCACTTTCTCGCTAATTCCCTTGAGGTGGGGGAGACCCACTCTGACTGGCTTTCGGATTTCTTCTCTCTTCTCTCTCTCTCGCTGCTCATTGCGCGATCCTACCGCTCTCCGAATCATTTTGGACAAGAGTCCTGGTATCCCAGTTTTATAAACCGACCTTTTGTGCTCTGAAGATGTGGTCGCGCTAATTCAATGGTTGTGGAGTGACGCACTACCCTAAAGAATTCATTTTGAGCGATGGCCTTCAATTGTCCAACCGGGTGCCCCGACGTATACGGAATTTCTCTCTCCGTTGCCATTTCTTTTCGAAATGGCTGGCACTCCAGTTTTCCTTCTGACTTTCGTGTCACCTTTACATCCAGAAACGCCAACGAGTTATCTTTTTCTTGCTCCATCGTAAAAAGATCTTGATTCCAGTTGTTGACCTTTTCTAGCACGATACTAAGTTGACTTTTTTTCAAAATCGCCATGACGCCGTCGACAAAGCGCTTCCACAATCGTACTTCAGGGATGGATAGTCGCACGAAGGAGTCAAGATGTTGGAGCACAAGTTCCGCCACAATAGGGGAGCACGAGTACCCCATCGGGGCCCCTCGTACTTGCCAGAATGTCTCCCCGTTGAACAAAACATAAATGCTGGACAAAACCACCTTTAACATCGCCCTGTCTTTCTGAAATTCACCTTTCTTTATTTTGTATTTTCTTGCGGAAATCCCTAGCATCTCAAGATTCATGCGGTATCAAAGGCTTGGGAACAACTTTACGACATCGAACGACGCCATTATCTCGTCATCTTTCACTGTCACACCATCAAGCTCATTCAGCAAATCCTCTGTCTTTGTGAGTCTGCTTTCTGATTTTACATACTTTTTAAGTCTACTCGCTACTACCCAATCTAAGCGTTGACGTGGCTCTCCCGTCTTTGTGAGTTTTAACCTGAGCGAAGATCTTAGGCAATCGCTGCGGTGGTTTTGGCGTCAGGTCTTCGAGCTCGTCCGATTTAAGATGACCTTCCTTGTAAAGTCGCTTCAGACTAAAAACCAGATCAATAAGAGGGCGATTCTGCAGATTATCTTCCGTCTTCTCATACATTCCTGAACTAACAATGTCCTCCTTAACAAGTCGGTCATGCTCACTCGTGTCTAAAACGATGGTCTTATTTGCTTTATCCGCTTTGCAGAAGGTTAGGTTAGGATTCCTACTAAGCTGCCTCAAAGCCTCAGTTGTTCAAGCGTAATGTTGGGTTTCACTTTTGGCGGTTTTGCCAACGCAATTTGCTGTAGTCTAAGCCTTGCTTCAGGGTCCCACGAAAATCCGTCCAACAAAAGCTGGATGTCGGTGACGACATTCGCGATGACATTAACATCTGTCCTCGGTGGCACCGGAATAAATTTTAAATCCAAATCCAGGATGCTCAATTCACACTGGGTGAGTTCAACACTCGAATGGTTCTCAACATTCTCAAAAGTCTTCTGCTGTCCGACACTATCGTCACTTCCTCCACTCCTCCATGAATCCGCCAGAGCCAACTCGTAGGAAAACGCATATCCTCCCAATCGATCCAGTTTTTCAAGATGCTTTTTTCTATCGTCAATACGAGTAAAAAACACTTTCCTTTTTATATATTCGCTCAAATCTTCCCATTCTTCGTTAGTCACAGCTGCTTCAATCGTCCGTCTCGGCATCAGTTAGTTCGTCCTCAGCTGAGCTTTCAGAGTAAAAACCGCTACGGTATTTTTAATGCATGAAAAATGTGAAAATAAAGAACACTTCTGAGCCTTACATCAGCATAAAGAATACTTCCGAGATTTATATCGGCATAAAGAACACCTCCGAGCCTTATTTCAGCATAAAGATCACTTCCGAGTCTTATTTCAGCACGAATAACACCTCCAAGCCGTATTTCGGCATAAACACCACCGAGCCATATTTCATCAAAAGGACATCTCAGAGCCGTACTTCTGCATAAAGAACTCCTTTGAACCGTATTTCGGCATAAAGAACACCCTTCAGCCATATTTCGGCATAAAGAACACCTCCCGAGTCGTATTTCGGCAAAAAGAACACCTCCGAGCCGTATTTCAGTATAAAGAACACTTCCAAGCTTTATTTCAGCATAAAGGACACTTCCGAGCCCTACTTCAGCATAATGAACACTTCCCAGTCTTCTTTCAGCATAATGAACATTCCCAGTCTTCTTTCAGCATAATGAACACTCCCAGCTTTATTTTGGTGTAAAGAACACTTCCCAGCTTTATTTTGGCGTAAAGAACACTTCCCAGCTTTATTTCAGTATAAAGAACACTTCCCAGCTTTATTTCGGTGTAAAGAACACTACCCAGCTCTATTTTGGTTTATAGAACACTTCCCAGCTTTATTTTGGTTTAAAGAGTACTTCCAAGCTTTATTTCGGTATAAAGAACATTTCGAACCTTTATTTTAGTATATAGACCACATCTAGCTTTTTTTCGGTATAAATAATATTTCGAGCTTTTTACAAATCATCCGACAAAATGCTTTTCGTAGAAGTTTCACGGTTTTGAAGCCTTAATTTTGCAAAATTTGCTTGACAGGGCAGTCGCCCCACCCCTAATCTGAGAATAATTCTTCACAAAATGTCATGTGGCAACCATGCTAACAAATTTTCAAGCATTTTTTTTTCAGTGCACACAACTGTTTTAACCTATTTTCTAGTAATGAATGAATTTATTTATTGGTAGCGATACCATTCGTTGTCCTAAAGTGGTTTTAAAACTAAAAAGTGAAGAGGAAACTTTCAAGTTTACGCATAGTGTCTGTGGCAACGCTGATGTGCAAACTAAGGATGGCCGTGGTTGCTTTAGACCTGCCTTTTGCCTTTAAGAGTTCAAAAATAAGAAGCAAAAATTACTCCCCAAGTGTTCATCACTAGAATTTCTCCTTGATCCAGAGCATTGCATGCTGCAAGAAGCAAATCCGATTTTAATACGTGGAGTGGCTAGCATGGGCAGCAGAGCGGCTAGCCAAAGGATCACTCAACCTTGGGTAGAGTGGGTCAAGGCCTATCTTGGACAGTCTGTTCACCTACAATTCCTTTGTGATAGCCTCCTTTCAACACCTTCTTGCTGACCAGTTAAAGCGGGCTTCACCTGTTGGACAAAGAGTTTGCTTACACTGACAAATGGTGTTAAATGGTGTACAGGCCAAACAAAAGTTAAAAAGGCACTTCTCAAACATCTCGATGGCACCAAAAAGTTGTTGCGTCTTTTTATTTTTGTAGGGTTTGTGACAAAAGTTTGCACAAAACTCTGCCACTTATTATTTGTTGTAGTGGCATATGCACAGGGGACAGTGGGAGTTTTTTTTTTTTTGGGGGGGCAAGTCCTTTTTGTGGCTACATTTGCTGTGCCAGGGCAAAAAAAAGCAACAAAAGTCCCCAAAAATTGGATATCACGAAAACGTACTGTGCCCTTTTACTAATGTAAAGGGGTTCCCCTGCTGTATCTGAGGGGAGGGGGGGGGGGGGTTCTGTCCATGCTACTAGATTTGGGTGTTTCAATAATATAATCGTCTTGACAATATTTCAGTTGGCCTTACAGCCCATAGTAGCGGGTGCTGAAAAAAGTTAACGTGTGGTTAGCGTACGTATTTTTTTTTTGGGGGGGAGGGGGGGATTGTATAGTAAATTTGAGCCCTGTGCCCGAGAAACAAACCATTTTGTTTCTGTGTTTGCTTTGTAGGCCCTAGTTCTAGAAGTTACGGGCGACTTTTCGCTGCTACATTATTGAAGTTGGAACCTGTAGAGGATTTTGTTTTCAAAGCTTTTCAAGTTTGGGAGGATGGAGCGGTATATTGTTTGATAGTACCCTGCTAGGCACTGTCAACCATGTTTCAATCACTGACCATCCAGATCAACTTCAGGCAAGTGGACCTAAGTCTTTTTCTACTGCACGGATACGATGTTCAGTTAAATGGCTGAAACTGAATATGTAATTTCTTGGCGACTTGTGTACTAAAAACCACGCATAGACACCCCAATCCGTGGGCTCCCTAACTTAGGTTCACCATAGCCAAAAAAAAAA
>JAHWFP010000619.1:9211-24968 GCA_023313725.1 Lithobius niger | reverse complement strand
AAAAAAAAACAGGTTGCAACAAAATGTTTGGGCCCGCCTTCACTTTCGTTGCTCTGATGAGGTAATAAAGGAAACGTACCCACTGCCCAGGGTTATTCAACTCCTGTCAACTCAACGACAATCAGATACTTAATTCTTTAAGGGAGGGGAACATCAAATGAAGTTTTAGTACAGATAATGTGATTGACTGAAAGGGAACCGCCCGTATACATTGCACGTGAATTACCTATCAAAGACACAAAAACGTCAAACAGAACGTGGAAAAACAGAAGAACCTCTGCAATTTAATTGACCAAAATTAATTTACAAAAATCTGATTTTGTGTCATGGGAACGCATTTTGCCTATACTGATCCGATATTCAATATACCAATCAAAAGTCGGAAACTCCACGTGTATCACAAGTAAGAAATAATACATGTATCGTGTTTACGCACTGATGATAGGCGGAAACGACTTGAATGCTTTGACTCTCAGCAATGTACCCAGAAATGCCGTTTTTTTTAAAGTAGGATGTAATTCCAACAATGGCTCGCATTTTAGTAACATCAACTCCTATAAAATTCAAGGATTTGATCTTGAAGATTGTAGTGGGAACAGGTCTTAGAATACACCCAGAATTTCCGACTTGCTGTTCAAGGCGGCGTTTAAACCTTTTAGCGGGAATGCTGAAAAAAGAAAGACGCTAGTGACTATGGCATGGCGTTGTACATCGCATTCAAAACAGCAAAATTTGAGGACGACATTTCCATCCCTTTGGTGGATGCAGTCACATAGTTCTGCACCTTTTAAAGCGGTTGGCTGCTATTGTTCTCGAACGGCTAGTTGGAACACCGAGCTCCGGCAACGTATGAATAAGTAGCCAGTAGCACAGGCGACAGTCAACACAGCTTATATTTCGGTATCAACACGAAAATAGAAGCGATACCTTCACCAGAGATTAAAAAAAAAAGATAAAAGTAAAAACACCATACATAACAATATTCATTTTATCACCAAGTTGGCTTCGTTGCCCTGCACGCAGAAAAGGAACACGTGTGCAGATTGAGGGTGGCGTGTGAAATGTTTCGTTGTGTTCCGAACTAAAGGCCGGGACAGGCTCTACCTGTGGATCACCACGTTTAATTTCTTTGATGCCTCTGGGTACAAAACACATCTTGATGATACAGTCTGACAGGTAGCCATGACAGTCATGCAAAACCTGCAGAATGATTGAGCTCGGCATTCCCAACGCGACTTTCGAAAACAATATCGACCACGCGACTGCATTCGTACATAGGGTTCGAGTGCCTTCCCCCAATTTTACTACCTGGAACGCAATGTACAATGCCAGACTACGACATCCTTTATCCAGTGATGATCAAGCGTCACTAAGAAGATTCAATGCTGCTTTGAAGTGGTACTGTTTGTCCGAGCCATAAGTACTGTCTTCCGAATGCAATGCAAGTGCCTGACACGCTGTCCCTTCAGCGCTCGTTTTGCCTCTTCGTGCAAAACCTGCACCAATGATGGAACTCGGCTTTCCCAACGCGACTTTCGAGAACAAATAGCGACCAATGGCTTCAAAAGGTTTAGTACCACGTGACTGCATTCCAACAAAAGGTTCGAGTGTCTTCTCCCACTTTTTCTACCGTGAATGTGATGTACAATGCCAAAGTACGACATCCTTTATCCAGTGGTGAAGAGCACCAAGAAGATTCAACGTCGCCTTGAACTGGTACTGTTGGTCCCAGCCTCAAGTACTACCTTCTGAAAGCAATGCAAGTGCCCGACACACTGACCCTTCAACACGCGTTTTTCACACCGAAATAAACAGGATGGAAAGCCAAATCGGATCAATAGGTGATCAATAAATACTGATAAAACCCTATTTACATTGCCTTTTGTACTTAAAGGTCGTGACAGGTGCTATCTGTTGAAAACTGAGTTTAATTGCTTTGATGCTTCTGGGTTCAATACGCTCCCTGAAGGTACTGTGTGACAGGGACGCAACATTTCAAAAACTGCTCGATTGGGAACGCAACGTTCGAAAACAATAGCAGCCAATTCTTTCACCAGGCTCAGTTCCACGTGACTGCATTCCACCAAAGGGGTCGAGTGTCTTCCCCAACGTTTACTACCTTGAACGCGATGTACAACGCAAACGTATGTCATCCTTTTTTCAGTGATCAGGCGTTACCAAGAAGATTAAACACCGCCTTAAAATGGTAATGTCTATCCCAGCCTTAAGGCCATGACAGACACTACCTGTCGAAGGCTGCGTTTAATTGCTTTGATGCCCCTGGGTGCATAACGTGTCTTGAAGTTGCTGTGTGACAGGGACTTTGCATTGCATTCAGAACATAACGTAAAATATCCAACTTTGTTCGATTGGGGCCGCGGCTTCAAGAGGTTCAGTACCACGTGACTGCATTCTATAAATGGGGTAGTGTCTTCCCCTACTTTCACTACCTTGAATGTGATGCGCAACGCCACCATGTGTCATCCTTATTCCAATGATCAGGCATCACCAAAGGGATTAGACGCCGTCTTGAAATGGTACTGTATGCACCAGTCTTTAAATGTCAACCTGTCTGGATTGGCGGTTGGAAAATGTTAAATACTGTCTATGGACGAATCTTTTGACCCGTGAGTATGACTTAACGGTAGGACTTTGGCCTTTGGTCTCAAAGGTCGAGGGTTCAGTTCCCGCTCAGGCAGCCTGACATTTAAGTACAAAAGGTAACGTAAATAGGTTTGTATCTGTATTTATTTTTCCACATCAGTTTTTCCTGGAACACATTCCTAGCCCACTGATTTTTTCCAACACTGTCAATCAGCATTTTTGCTTTCCCTCACAATCTCCCTGCAGTTTTATGAGAACAATTTTTTCCGGCATCCCTTATGAATTGTTCTTTTTTTTTTCTGGCGCATTTTTTTTAAGTAGTTAGGTTAGGATGGTCCAGACAAAGAGTTCAGGGCCAGTACAACGATGTGGTTACCTCTGCTATTTCACTTCATATAAAAAAAAAAGTAGTCTTTAAGTACATTAAAAAAAATTGCTTTCCGTGCAATAACACGTAGAAATATAAATGAAGCACATTTTTTAACTCGTGAGAACAAACATGTGTGAATTAGTAAACATATCTTACAATATGTACAGCTGGAGAAGCAACCTACTATCCTAGAAACGCAGATGGTGGACTAAAAAATTAAAGATAAGTACACCTCCATCCGCACTGTAGACAGTACTTAGATATTAGGTTAGTAATATTTACGAGCACTGTAAGCACAGTTGGCTCTGTTCACTGAAAAGCATGATTATATGGTCATTTTTATTTTGTTTAAACAGTTTTAATTCAAATTAGTTTAGCTTTTTTTTAACTGTAATAATTTTAATCCTCTGCCAAGAGGCAGTGCCCATCTTTAGACGGAGCCATTTTGACTAAGAGTTCACCTGACTACCTGTTTTAAGATCAGTGCGACTATACCAATACAAAATTATCTTCGTACATACCAAGGATAGGGTACCGACACTAATAGATATACAGTTCTGCGACTTTTTATAGTTTACCAGCAAAGTAATTGCCAGAGTACGGTTTCCACATACAGTCCCAGGGGTGACAACAACTCCCCATCCCCCCAACGGCTATGACTTTGTGAAGAACTCCCGAACTCCTTTAATTTTTTGTAATTGTAGTGGCTGAGTGAAAATCTTTGTGCACACTTTCGCAAGGTCAGGCAAAGAAAACATTTAAGGTGTAACAATCTACATAACAATGCTGGATGACGGCTGAGCTGATAAGAAAAGAGCCGATAAGAAACAAGAATTTCATAAAGAAATACATAAACTGCTTATGCAAAAAATCGCAACATTATTATTTTCATACACGAAAGACAAAGCTCTCTATTGGGTGGTTCCGATAGGCGGGTTGTTATTGTCAGTTTCGTGTAGTTTTGTTGTTATTGTCAGTTAGGTTCGGTTAGATAAGTTTGGGGTTTTGCATTTCATACTGAGGTAGTTAATTGGTTAGGTAATGTTAGTGATGATTTAACGAGTTTCCGCAATTTGGGATCAATTTGTAGTGCCTTCCGTGAAAATTAAAGGATAGGTTTTTTTTCTCTTTTTTCGAATTTCGGGCCATGTGCGTAAAGGGAACATGGGAAGAAAACGGGTTCTCGTCCGATTTTTTTTTTAATGGACTAAGAATTACCTGCTGAGTAATGTTTTCCTCTTCCATTTTTGGGGCAAACGCACCGTTTGGCCGTAGTGAGGGTCCAAAGTTAGCATCACGCCACGCCAGAAAGCATGAAACTTGGCGAAAGACGCAAGTAAAACGCCAAACCCAACCAGTTCTTTACCTTAAGTGAAATGCCGAAGCCGGTTCCTAACCTAACCGACATCAACAACAAAACCACACGAAACTAACAATAACAACCCACCTATCTGAACTGTTTACGGGAAAAAAATATCAGCTGAGAACATGGGAAGAAAACTGCCTCTCGTCCGTCAGCGCAAAGAGTGCGGCTTTCAATAATTTCTGACGGCCAAACGAAGCCTTTGCCCCAAAAGTTGATGCGAAAATGTTGTTCAGTTGATCATTTTTCGTCATTCTAGCCCAACGAGAGATCAATCAGTGAGGAGCCCTTATTCTTCCTATAAGACGCGTAAAGTAAACTTGTTCCCTCTATTGTTTATTTTACTATCGAAAGTGATCGTGGAATGAATTTATAATTCTCCTTTTATTCCGTTAGCTACGCACCTAGTATGCGCTATCCCGTTGTCTCACACGTTTGTCGAATTGATTATACTACAACAAACTGTTAAACTAAATAATCGATTATACAATAATTATACTGCTTAACAGGAATCACATAACTACACGAATTGCCGATACGCATAGAATCCTAGGATGCCTTTCCGGAGAACCGTAAAGTAGCCGCCATTTTGTTCCCAGTGATTTGCCAATAGCCCAACAACAGATAGAATTCCGTTTTCCGTGCTTGTTGTCAAAACCTGAAATAAGCTTGGCCATTTCCGGTTCTACTTTTTTTTCAAACAGAAACATAATTGGCAAAAATTTTTAGTCAAGGACCTACAACCCTTCATATGCAAACGATTTAGCCACGAACCGTTCAATAACAACGCCTACATTTTGCTGGCACGTCTTCTAATCGAAATCATGAAAAATCGACTGAATATTTTAGTCACTTCCGGTAAAGGTGGTAGGCATGACCCGTTCAAATAAACGACTGGAGTGGGACGTTACATCATTTAACAATAGCTCACGACGCAAGCCCTTTTTTCTCCCCGACTGCATTTCAATAACTGCTTTATGCATTACATGCATAAGCAGTTAAAAACAGTAAAAGGCCGTACAATCACTTCCCCCCTCCTCACGCCCGCATTACAAGTGGACTCTCCCATTCTACTGGCCACGTGAAAAAGCAGCCAGGCGGAAATGGTCGAACAAGACTGGGCACGTACGTCGGCGAACAGGTTCATTATGAAAAATGTTGGGAAGAGTACCGGGAAAATGTGTCGGGAAAAGTGTGTCAGTAAATTTGATTCATGGCCGGCCCCATGCATAGCACGGGCTTCCTCTAGTATTAAGTAAACCCCAACAACTGGACTACTATTGCGTAGCATACAGCGTAGAGTTGCCGTTACAATGTCTAGCCAGGTGGACTATAAGAAACTTAGTGAAATGGGCATTAAAAACTTTCGCCTTTAAGTCCGAACTGGTTTAAAACGCTATCCCCTTGGATAGGTGCGTAGTGGTAGTCTGTGACCTCTAAAAACGAAACAGGTTAATACTCGAGCCCTCGATAGAAGTTATCTTTCATGTGATAGCTAGTACTGCTATTTATTATATATAGAACATGCCTTTCAAGCTCATTAAACTTTAGAAAATTTGCAGGAGATCTGCTTTCCTTATAGTTTCCACGCCACGAGTTTCTTTGTTACCAGCTTCATGGTCTCCGGTGAGGATTTTTGTTTTTTCTGCTATGTATGCCATAATGGTGCTGTATAGTTGTGTAAGGAATTTGTGGAAGTTTATCGCAACATTCAACCATGGAGCACCAAGCAGTTTCAGACAGAAAGTTAGAAAGACAGAGGTAGTTATTTTTTTTTTTCGAATTTTGCACTATCGGATATTATTCTAGGTATATTTATGCTGAAACTGACAGTATGGTGGTCATATTCCACAGTAGCGTAACCATATACAGAGTTTTCAACTCTTCTATGGAAAACACAACACTCCTCCCTCAGTCACCCCTTATCGTGGGCCAGGTAAGAATAAGCTACGTTCAGCTGTATATGTACAGTATAGAACACAGCGCACACCAAATTTTTTTTTTTGGAATAAAAAAAAACACATCTTCATTTGCCGTCAAGTTTGCCCACACACAAAGTTCCTGAAGAGAACAAAAAGTTCCTTTTCAAACAACGAACTTTTAAGAAGTAATCATCATCTTCGTTCTGTTTCTCCATCGAAGATATCCATATTTCTTAGGTCAGATTTTTTGGTTGCCACCTACACCGTTGATACGGTCGTACGAATGGTGGGCATTGGTGCAGCTGGAGTTCCTGCTAGGTCTACCGTCGAAGGGTCCACCTTTGTTGATGCCCATAGTGGGCGGTGCAGCAGTCCCGACAGGTACTCCATTGGCTCTAGAAAATTGTTGGTAAACCAATACCTTCACTACAAGTCGAATGATACCTTGCACTGCTTTTCTTCAAATTACTTCTCTATGGCGAAGAGATGGCACCTTTTGCATCCAATGGTCGGCAGAATTAGTAGAGTGCTGTCTAGGCATATCTCAAAAAGCACGACTACCCCGTATACCCCTCGGCCACAGCCATTGCCGCTGCGCCGCATTTTTTTGAGTCAGCCGAACAGCCACCATTAATCTTTTTCGCCCGCCGCCTGGCCTAGCCGTCAAAAAAAATACGGCTAGAGCCACAAATTTTGAAGTTTCAAAATGAAACGTGACAGTCATACAGTTAGTTGTAACTTGTCTCTAACGGTTCGATTGCCTCAGTTTTCCTAGTTTTTAAAACCATATTCTCTTGCCAGCAACTTATGCGTGCCGTGCATTTGTGTGGTTATAAGCATGCATGGTTACTTTCGGTTTCGTTTTAAGGGTTCGAGTTATAATAGTCAGGATAAATCGATGTGGAAGCATTACTTTTTAAAAATGAGTGGTGGTGTGGCTCCGATTTTCAATTTGAGCTTTGTCTTTTTTTTTATTGTGATTCGTCTTGAAATCCATTAAGGCTATGTCTCCCCCACCTTCGATTTTGTTGTTGATTTATTTGCTTCAATTCTATCTATTAGCTGAAAATTAGCAGTCAGCCAGCCGAATTTATATTGGCTAGTGGTGACCTTAAAATTTGTGGCTAGCCATTAATTTAGCCGAAATTTCCGTTAAGCGGGCTGAAAATGACAAAATAATGTGGCTGAGGGGTATACTACCCTGCAATCTGCATGTGATACTTCTTGCTTTCGGTTTCCATTCTATCTGCAAGAATCCTGATTTCTTGTCAAGGATCCTAAACCAGTTGGCCTTGCTGAGCATTGCAATACTTGGACCGTGCTACTGATCAGTTGGCTGTCTTTAACAGTATTGACGTTGACAAGATGCAAGGAGTAAAAAAGCATGGTAACAGATTATTAAAGTAAAAATCCCATCCCATCACATCACATCACATCACATCACATCACAAAACAGTACGATACCATCAATTTAAAAGGATAAAAACTGCCAATTTCCCCTCTCAGAAGAGGCAGAAATGGCAGCCGAAATGCACCACCCAACCTTCGTCCTGGGGAAATCAAGTCGAATGGCAAATTGTATGCAAATCGGGTGACGTGTTTCAGGTTTGATCCATTCGTTGGCGCTATGGGGGTTGCACAGCGTGCCTGGAAAAAGTGTCGAGCTTAAGTGTCTTAATTACAGGAAAATATTCTTTTAGATATTTATTATCTGGCACTAAGTGGTTATAAACAGGTGGTTTATGCGTGGGGATGACAAGCGTTTCAAGATTAATACACGCAACTGGCCACACCCTCGCCTTGGACAAGGTTCAAATCTTGTTTCAAGAAAAACAAAATAGAGCACGTATTAATCTTGAAACGCTTGTCATCCACACGCATAAATCACCTGTACATAACCGCTTAGTGCCAGATAATAAATATGTAAAAGAATATTTTCCTGTAATTAAAACACTTAAGCTCGACACTTTTTCCAGGCACACTGTGCAACCCCCATAGCGCCAACGAATGGATCAAACCTGAAACACGTGACCCGATTGGCATACACCTTGCCATTCGACTGATTTCCCCAAGACGAAGGTCGAATGGTGCCATTTATGCCTCTTCTGAGATGGGAAATTGGTGGTTTTTATCCTTTTAAATTGATGGTATCGAACCCTTTTATTTTATTTTATTTTATTTTATTGTGATTATGCTTTTACTTAGGATGACTTAGTGGCAATTGCCATGCTTTAATTTTATTATGCATACCTGATGACGAAAATTAAAAATTTTAGAAACGTTGTTCGTCTTTTTATCTTGTAGCACCGATTGGTTTTTACTTTAATAAGAGGCAATCAAAACATAATATTTTAGCTCTAGCTTCAACCTTTATCGGGGCATGAACAGGAATGGTTCCCCCACAGGCTGAATGAGCACTCAATGACGTCAACTTGGATCCACTGAAGCATCCGGGATTCAATGACTGCTCTTGCTCCTTATTAACAGGTCTATGAGGCAACCATATTGGGCGTGTGGCTAGCTCGACTTCTGTCTTGTGCTGGTAGCGAAGTATACTGTCTCGTTTAGATGTTAACACATGTTCGAATTTATGCAGACATCTCAGCAGTTTTCACTGCGATTTGCTACAATTTGCTTGCTGAATTTTATCCTCTAACAAAGAATTATTTGCCGCAAGCGGCTCACATTCCACCTCTGCATCCAGTTGTGCGAGTTGTTCAGTTTTTGTCTGCCCAACTTGAGCAGAGCAATTCTTTCCTGCTCCTCTGCTTGCCATACATCGTCTTTGATGTCTAGGATGGCGCTAGTCTGACTTAAGAAACCTTTGCCTAGAATCGCACTGACATGATCCTCACGGGTTAACATCTGCTGCACAGTAAGACCACCGGACCACCTGATTGTTGCTTGCCTGTAACCACAGCCATGGGTATTTCCAGAAGCCAAAACGAAAGTCAGGCAGCAACCTCTGCACCACTTCACGCCTTTCGCCTGCAAAGCTCGTTCTGTGGCACCAGTGATGATGTGGAACTGGCACCGGCATCGATTACAGCTATACGGGTCGCCTGCCACTTCAACATTAAGGTACAGTTCCTTAGTTCTAGACCTTTGAAAAGCAGAACATTTGGTGCAAGAACACGTTTTAGCGTGCCTTTTTGAAAGTCTTGCCTTCACTCGCCAAGCTGAGTAATTTCTGGTCGTAACCAGCTTCACTGGGTTAATGACTTTCCGCCTCGTTTCTTTTTAGCACATCTTTACAATTTCTTGCCATATGTCCGGATTATGACAGGCATAACATTTCCATCAAAAGGTTTTCTTTCCCTTTTGGGCTGTGTTCCGTCTTCTACGCAGTGGTGGCTTTCTGCACATTCGCAATTTTTTTTGCAGCAATTTCCATTTCCACTATTGCTAGGGGTTGAGAACTCTCCTGCTCTGAATCCTCTCAGGTCGAGACTTGCCATACTCACTGGCTTTAGTGAATGCTGGTGATGGTCTTGCACCGTTGTTTGATCGGCAAGAAGCACCGCCACGTTCTTCATGGGTTGACTTCCCTGCGTTACAGTGATATCAGTGGATGCCGTGAAAAACCCCGTGCCAGTTCTGGTTCTGCAGACAGGGATGGGTCGGGGGGAAAGGGGGGAGGGGGTAGAAACAACACCCCAGAGGTGCGGTTTTGTAGACAGGGTGCATATCGACCATACGGTGCCGAATCACTTCTGATTCCGCTACATCTAGTGCCAAGGGAGTGCAATACCCCCAAATTGCCTGTAAACTTGAGAAAAGCTCATCATAATGCTGTATTCTTTGCTGAAGCTCTCATTTGTATTTTGTAAGTCCTCATTAGTTGGACCTTCAAATTACAATTAAAAGCGTCCATGTCCCAAAACAGACCCAGAAAATTCAATCACCGTTCTGCTTTGCCTTGTAGGGTGAGGAGAACTGTAGTACACATGACGTAGCTATCCGGCAGATTTAATGCAATGAAGTATTTTGCTAATGCATCCAAAAAAACTGACGGAAATTTCTCATCAATGTTACCCCAATTAGGCGGGCATGGTGACTTTCAAAAGGCTTGACTGTAATCCTTGTAAATGCTTGTCAGTGCATCCCTTGAGAAATCCCTTGGTTTTGTTCCCACAGAAAACTGCTAGGGACAGCTTTAACCTTGAGTATTTCTACCTGCAGTCTTTCTGTGCTCTGGAAAAGTCTGCCCTTCTCTAATTATTCGATTTTCTGACGTCGTTCCCTTCTTATTGGCTCTTGCCATGGCTCCCACATTCGCTTGTCCTTGTGGCAGTGTGTATCTGGTGGACAACGTGAGCGAGGAAGCCATGTCGTCTGCTCTACTACAGCCACGAAACATGCTTTGCATTTGTGAGTTGCATTTGTGAGGTAGAACGCAATGGCATTCTGCATTCTGGTAGGGCGGCAATCATCACCACGTTGCACATTTCCACTGCCTTTTGAATTGGTCCACCTTTCAAACAGCTTTCGAACTGTTCGAAAACTTTGTCTCAGAATTCATCCGGCAATGGGTAGTTTTCTGTCTCTTTTTTTTGAATTTCTGCTAAGCTTTTGTTTGTTGACTTCGTATTCCAATTCCAGCATTTTGCCTTGGCAACTTGGTGGGGGGTTATTTCGTCAGTGTTCGACAAATCAGGACAAACCAAAATTTCTCATCCACCAGTGACTCGTCGCAATACCGGTCATCACCATCTAGGTTAACAACTACAGTACTTCCGTATTTCTACTACAATCATTAACATTCTGCTTTTCTCTGGCTGAACAGATTGACTATCGGCCATTTCGAAACCGAGAACACCATGATTAATTTCGAGACGAGACTGGGACTGAAGGAAATCTGGTGCCTTTTCGTTTGAAATAGAATTGAGAATTACCATCCATTATAATTATGCCAAGTCTATACCAAGTCTATGCCAAGTATTTTTGTCTTTCAACTATTATGACAAAAATTATTTCAAATGAACAAGAACCAAGAACCTATTCTACTCCAACCCTGTTTTTTTTCTCTGAGTTGTAAGTAATCAGAACCGTACTAATTTTATAAGTTACAATATCATACTTGGTGACAAGTATAATAAATACGATCGAAGTCCTCAATCCAGCAAAACTAAAACAATTAATCTCCGTTCCTATTCAATATTTTTTGGGAAAACTTGGCCAGATAGTAGATAAGTACAAAGGTGTACTTATACCAACAATTATGCAACTCTGTGCAAGGGTGAAAGTAGGGATCCAGACGTAAATTTGACAGTTGTTCACTTGTCGTTCTTCTTGTTCTGCCATCGTTTCAGAGAAGAACTATTGCACCTACCTAAATTCTGAAACATGATCTCAGCTGGATATTTCCTTCTACTTCATCCTCAAGGAGACCACTTTATCAATTAGTCGAGCCATTCCGGAATTACGGGACCCTGAGCGATTGTTTATTGTTTTACGTAGTCTTTAACATTGTAATTAGGGAACAATGCTGTGGCACTTGGCCCACTAATGGTGACGTAGCGCAAAATAACTGGCCAATCACAAGGTTTGAGAGCTGACTGAAATTGCGTTGCTCGTTTTCCTTCCGCAGGCACAACGCACCAGAAGGCTATCGATTAGCTTTGTCTGTCGCTTTTGGCTCCTTTTCCTACGGCAGCTCAAGTGAGCTTATCGGCAACACCAGTTTGTTTGATTTTTGCTCAAGCAAAAAGGTCCCACATGTGCACTCCTCACCACATGTAAGGGCTCTGCTGCTTTTATAGATGCGTATACCGGCCCAAACTAACTGCGTACCAATGTGTCTCTGGGAGCGTGTCTCAAAACGCCACAGAGTACCTGGTTAGACAGCCACCTTAGCAGTTGCTTTAGTGACATCTTGACTTCGTGTACTACCTTGAGGCCAAGTGTCAGAATGCCAATCAGCAAACGCAATCTGCAAGGCACAGACTGAAGAATAAAGAAATGCTAACAATGCTGGTGAGCCAACAATTATTCACCCGCACTTTGAAGAAACATTATCCTTCGAATAAAAGTTACCGTGGAATCTATACAACTGTAAATGTGCATTATTATTCGTTTGGTGTAAATTTAAAGTAACATAATTCCAGTTTTCCCAGTTTTTAGTCAACATTACTTCATGCTATAAAGAAGGTACACGGATTACAAACAAAAAAATCAAGTGTGCTGTAAAAAGGGTTATACGATTGAAGTTTCACTTGTTAAAATATACATGGATACAAATTTATAATTTTTAATTAAATACTGAAATGTACAACTGAGACAGCTGCATCTGTAAGTGCTGCTGTGCTTTAAGAATATTTAAACCCCTAAAGCACAATGACTAAACTGACTTTAAGATGTGCTTGGAAGTTAATGCAGGTCACAAGATTTTGCCTTGGCTCACCGTCACCTTCTCAGGCCTGGCATGCCCAGGGACCAGGTACAAGACGGAAGAAAATGTAAGACCCTCAGCACACTGCAAGCTTTGTGAGGGGGCCCCGGATACCCCATGGAATGAGAGCAGCAACAGCCACGTGGTTAGCGTCCTCGTCTCCAAAGCAAGTGAATGCCATTTCGAATCAACAACTGACCTGACTTTAAAAAGTGCCTGGAAGTTAATGCGGGTCCAAACGGGTGACACAATGTTTTACTTGGCCCAGGTTGTAATCCTCTCAGGCCTGGCGTGCCCAAATGGGTGGAACTACAAGACGGAGGGAAACATAAGTTCCTCGGCACATCGCGAACTTTGTGAGCGACCCCAAGGACCATAAGTTAACGCGGGTCCAAATAGAAAATATTTTAATTCGCCCAGCGCAACCCTCTCAGGCCTGGCATGCCCTAATAGGGACAGCTACAAGACAAATAAAAAAAATACAGTAAGTCCCTCGGCATACCACAAGCTTTGTGAAGAGGGCCCAGGGTACCCCAAGAAAGATAGCAGCAAGGCCCCTTGGTCAGTGTCCTCATCTTGAGAACAAGTGAATGCCAGTTTAAATTCAACGACTGACCTCACTTTAAAAAGTGCCTGGAAGTTAATGAGGGTCCAACAGGGTTACAAAATGTTTACTTTGCCCAGCATAACCCGCTCAGGCCAGACGTGCCAAAATGGGGACAGCTACAAGACGGAGGAAAACGTAGGTCCCTCGGCTCAGGTCGAGCTTTGTCAAGGAACCCTGGGCACCCCAAGTAAAGCGTGCATGTACAGCTCATAGGTCAGCATTCTCGTCCCCAAACCCAAGTGAATGCCAGTTCGAATCCAATGACTGACCTCCTGACTTTAGAAATTGCCTGGAAGTTAATATGGGTTTGAAAGGACTGCACTATGTTTTATTTGGCACAGCGTATCCCTCTGAGGCCAGGCGTACCCAAATGGGGACCATCACAAGACGGAGGAAAAAGTAAATCTCTCGACACACAGCTAGCTTTGTAAATGGACTACACGTAAAGTGAGCAACAGCAACAGCCCACTGGTTAGCGTCTTCATCTCCAAACCAAGTGAATGCCGGTTCGAATCCCACGACTGATCAACTATCACACGGGACATCCAGACATTTTGTTTATCCTGGGAGTTAACGCAGGTCCGAATAGGTTAAACGAAGTCGAAAACCCATGGGTTGAATGGGGACAGCAATAAAGGTGGTTTCGGCTGATGGGGGATTAGTAAGCGTGGTCACACACGTGGACTTGGTAGGAGGTGGTGCCGTTGTTCACACTCACTCCGACTAAAAGTTCCCTGCAGCCACTTCTTCCCTAAAGCAACGCAAGTTCAAGTAGACTTGCGTCAGATGCAAGTTCGTGCGCCTTCAGTGAATGATAGCAGCTTATTCCCCTACACATTACTAAACCCGGATTTTCCCCATCAGCCATCACGCATCATTCTCATCCCTCACTCTCCCAACGCTCTGCCTCCCTTCCCTAATCTCTTGCTCCCCTCCACGAAATACTTCCTACTCCAAAACCATAAATAACAATTAAATTTAGATCATCTTCTCTCCCCATCTATCCTACCTGCTTCATCCTTTTAAAATAGGCCAGTTGTAACTACTTAGCACCACCCACAATCACGGTTTCCCAACACTGAAGGCCACCCAATCCTGCAGGATGAACGGAATTAAGGTTCAACTCAAATATATCCACCTCGATAGTATCTGGAGGTCATTAGACGTATAAGACTCGGGATGGGAATGGGAAAGATTCGGGATGGGAAAGATGACGTCACCTGCTGTCCTGTTCCGTTCATCCGGGTCCGGGTTCCGAGGGACACAGTATGTAAGTCTACAGCTACTTTAATACTTGGAATAAATTCACAAAAAGGCTGTATGTAGACTGTATGTATTTCTGTTTGAACGTTTTTTTTTTTTTGTTTACAACACGAATGTTTGTCGGATTAGTTAGTTCTTTAATGGGAAAATAAGGCGATTTATAATAATATTACAATATTTTTTGATTTACAATAAAATGGGAAAATTCAAAGGGTTTCAAAGGGTTTAACGAGCGTTAACCACTCCTGGTCATCTGCCCGAAGCCCTAAGGCCTAAATTAGACTTATTACAACAATAGGCACTTTTTAACTCTCCTAAAACCAAAAAGAACAATTAAAATTCGTTCGTACAGCATTTTAAACAATAAAAAGACATAATTTGAAATTTAGTAATTTTAGTACCATTTCTTGCCACTAGATGTCGTTCTTAGCAAAGCATTTTAGCAGATTTATCTTGTACGTGTAAGTATTTTTTTTATTTCTTCCCTAAAAACGATAAATATTTAGCCTAATCAGAAACCGCAAAAATATAACGCCTGAATTATTTAAACTTCAATTAGGTTAACATACTTTGCTAAAAACGGCCTCTAACGGCAAGAATCGGTAATAAAATTGGTAAATCTAATTTTTTTTATTGTGTAGCTGTATGCAAAGGATTTTAATTGTTCTTTTTTGTAAAACTTCAATTAATTTGTGGTATGCAAGATTCGTGATTAAAAAAACCTCCTGAAAGGTGTCGGAGAACCACAAGTACATTAATACACATTTAATTTAATTTTCAGGAATTAATTTTCCCCTTGGTCACAGTAAAGTTCAGTTAATCGTAGTTTGACTGAAGTTTATTGTGACCAAAGGAAAAATTAATTCCCGAAAATTAAATCAAATCTGTATAGCCTATTGATGTACTTGTAGTTTTCCCACGCCTTTCAGGAGGGATTGTGTTTATCCCTGTTCTTTGTAACTAAGAGTTTTAAAAAATGCCTATTATTGTAATAGACATTTTAAAATAATGCCTATTACAACTATGGGCATTATTGTAATAGGCATTAATTTTGTCTATGGAACAGTAACAGGCTAAAGTAATGCATATTTACTTCACCCAAGCGTAAATCTCCTTATATTGACAGAAAGACGGACATTCAGTTTTCTTGGGGCCCCCCCCCCCCCCCCGCGAGGGTGGGGTGGGGGAGCAGAGAAGAAGGGAAGGGGAGAAAAAAAAGGAATGGGGGGGGGGGCGG
>JAHWFP010000618.1:212-10972 GCA_023313725.1 Lithobius niger | reverse complement strand
GGAGCTTCTTTTACACGTATTAGTGCGACGCTGATGGCTTACATGTCTTTTTCTAATATCTGTTCCTTTAGGGCTTTAAGTTTTTTAAGGCTTACATCCGTATTTTATACGCTTAAGCGTTTTTTAATTCTAATTATGCAATAGGTTCGGTGAATCATAACTTATTTTGTTTATTCTTAACATGACCAAACTGTTTAATTTTAATTCCTTGTTCTGGCAGTACTTTTCCATAACATTGCACTTTTGAAAGATCACTCAACCTCTTTCCCAACTTCAGAAAGTGTAACCCTAGAAGATGCTAAAGCAAAATTTCGTCACGGCATGTTTGCCGTGGAAATATACGGATATATTTGTTGGAGATCAGGTAGGAAATTCTTCGGCTGAACTTAATTCATACTTGTGTTTAAACAAATTTCTTGCAGCCTCGTGTCATCCGAAGCAAACTAATACTTGTGTAGCTGAACCAGCTCAATTTCGAACCTTATTAGACGACATTTTGAAGGAAAAAGATGATTGACAAGGGGCAAGCCTGGAGATTCGAACCGGCAAACCTAGGGTCATTGCAGGGAACTGAGATAAAATCCAGAAGGCACAGAATAGCATCTGTAGCTGCTGAAGGGTGGTAGACACTCACACCACTATGGCTTGCATCGACTGGCAGAAAGTTTTCCAGGTTTCCCTTTCCACTCATCGACTTCTTCGTGCAACTAGGCTGAGCGCTGCCATCACGCAGCCACCATGATCACTATCTAAGTGATGAACGGGTAAAAAGTTACCGGTTCAATAAACTCTCTAAGTCGGTGTATTAAATTGTGGAGTTATCGTTTCTTTTTTATTGTAATTAATTCGTTGCTTCCTTTATACTTTTCATTACTAAAAAAAAAAAGACAGTAAGAAATAACATGAACATTTCATTCATAGTTTGAAGTTTATGTTGTTTTAGTCGCGTGATGTGTTCACAAGAAGAATTAAAATTAAGGAAGTCAGTGTAAAGCCTCGCAACCCCAGTCGTTAAACGCAATGCCAAGCTTTAAAAAAAAATAAAAAATAAATAAATAAAAAAAAAAGATGCAAATGAGACGAGTATGCAAAGGCGCTTAAGCAGGAAAAAAAATCTGAATGAGATGCGTAGGAGAAAAAAAAAGTCTGAGTGACATGCGTGGACGCATACTAAGAAGCAACAATTATGAACTAGTTCAGACCAGACGATGTCCTACTTAACCCCATGGTAAAGGAAAAGGCCGACACACAAGACAGACACTCACATCACTTTCTATCTACGACTCATTGTTGATACGTTGGAGAGAAATTCTTGTCTTCCTTTCCCAATATAAACGTGAATGTCGATTAGTCACTTTGGACGTTGTTCTGAAGAACGACAGCGTTGAAGATAAAAGTTGCCAGGCGTGGCCTTTGACCCTGGAGTGCTCGAGCAAGGGCCTTGATCGTTTCAAGGCGATCTTGCGTCTCTCAAGGCTGGCCAAGCTGCCGTATAGTCAGTCACACACACACAAACACAATGGTCGCTCTAGTCGCCACGACACTTGTGCTCCTGCTCGTGCTTCAGGCCCACGCTGGACCAAGTAAGTACAACCTAGCATACCTTTCTAACTCTTTCATTACAGATAGGCCGGCGCCCTTTTATTGCGCAGCTCTCTCTATACTGTCCGGACCTCAGCTAACAATAGCGCATATTTTCTAAAAGAATATTGACGATGTATTGTGACATACTACACAAAATGGGACACGGACACACGTTCCTTCTTTTTGATATTTCTCGGTTCGGTTGTTAATTATGAAGGCTACGATGATGTGTATTATGTGACTTTCAAGCGTTGGATTATTTTGTTTCAAGATGTATTACCGATTACCGTAAGAAAAGGTGCTCAATGCTTTATGCGTGAATGCTTGAACTACGAATTTGAGAATCTAACTTCGAGGTAACATAAGTTCTGATAAATCAAATCTACCGAGATTCTATCTACCATCAATGTCATAAGATGATGTTTGGAGAAATATCTCTCCTTAGGCGTGTCTGGTAGTTACACACAGTCGTATGTTGGTTGGTTGTTGGTGGAAGGGGGCGAACCTTCAATTACTTCTGATTTGTAGGGTAGTCGTGGGATTCGAGCCGGCGTTGTCTTGGTTTGGAGGCAGTGACGCTGACCACTGTGCTGTGCGTGCCCACTTTGCCCTGCGGTCCCAGGGGCTCCTCAAAAAGGTCGAATTGTGCACCGGGACTTAGTGTTTTCCCCACTCAGTGGGACACCAAGCAACAGAGGCTTGATGTAGACGAAGCGAAAATTGTTATGAAAGCACGAAATGCCCTCTAGCATTTTAAAAATAGTGTATTATATTAAACCGACAGTAAAAATAACCTAAATAACGTTAGTAAAACGAATTTATTTATTCCCATTACAAAGAGGATCTGCCCTAAACAAAAGGCGTTACCAATTCAAAGTCGTTATAAACTGCGCAGTTTTCTAGTCTTTCATGTCTTGAATGGACAAACACACGAACCGATAGCGTGAGAAAATCTGTGTCACTTTCCTTCTTGTTAATATCAACCTACAAAAACGGCTTTGTATCACGCACTCTTTCTACCACACACAAACTTGTTTTTTCCCCCTTTGTACTTGGCTGTATATTTTCGCCGGCTCTTCATTTTGATGTTGAGTTGTCAATTGGCTACTAATGGCTACTATTTTCATGTGATAGCGAGTAACTCCAGTGAACAAGTAGAGAATACCTTTCTTTTAAATATTTCATAATTTAGGAAAGAAAGGTTGGTAATCAATTTAAGGGTTTAACTGTTTCTGACAATTTCTGTAATTGTGTTTCTGTACATTTAGTTGGGTGACCATTCAGGGAACCAGCACGTGGAGAATGATGTACGACATGACATTTGACAAGTCATTGGAATCTTGGACTTAAACTACGATCATAGATCACGTTGATGCAATTCTCTGAAGCTAGCCTGAAAAAAGTGCGTACGTGCTGTAATCTTATATCTTTAGGGTTGACGGATGTGATATCATCGTGATCAGTGGATTTATCTAAAAACTTTGAACTATTAATTAGGCTATAACGTCACAAATGATAAAGATTTTCCTCATTTTCCCTTTCAACTTAAATGCCACATGCGTTTGCTTATAACTTCAAGACCTTCACACTTACGGGGAAAACGAACATCGGTTTCCTTATAAAAGAATTAAAAAGTATTTCAGCAATACGCCGATGTGTTTCCGATGTGAAGTCGAATTCTTGTCGAATTTTCTTAAAACGGTTGTTTTAGTAAACAACACTATTATCAAGCGCTGTTTACAATCACTTTCTTGCCAAGTTGCGTAAGAAGGATCACACGCGATAACACGAAAGTGGTGAATTTCCATCATTTGTCATTTGAAATATAATAACTACAAAGGATTTAGATAATTAAACTCATTTGTTCGTAACCCCACAAGATTCGATTCTATAGGGCCATCACCAAGATGAGATGAACTGAACACATCCATTAAAAAGTAGAAACTTGCCAGCAATTTTTGACAGTTTTCTACCTAAAAGCTGCTAAAAATCAATTAAGTGGTTCTCAGGAGCGCACGCATGGGTTTTCTTCTTAACGCATGAAACGTTTTTATGCCATTCTAAAAAAAAAGAAAATTCCAATGACGCACCAAACACTTCCTGGAGCCGATGAGCATATCAGCCTTTTGTGACTCCATTCACAAGATCGCCTCGAAACGAATCCAAGGGCCATTCAGAGGTACTACGTCACAACTAAAATCTTGGATCTAAAGAATGACTTTTATCAAATTGTGCAACATTTGCACGCTTAACTTGGCTGAACCTGGTGGTAAAACTTAGATATTGCACTCCAGATCAAATATGTAAGATACTTAAGTTTTTTTGTTTGGTACTATTTGTTTGGTAGAGTAATATCGCACGCATCTGAAAAATTGTGACTAAACAATAAAAAAAAAAAATACCGTGTGCTCCCGTTAATTTTTTTAGTACCACTCCTGAAAACTACTTAATTAATATTTACAGGCGTAAATAGTAATAGGGCATAAAATCTAATGGGTCGATTAGTGATAAATAGGAAACGTAAAGTTTTACATCTGCATTGCTACAGCAAAATTATGACAAATGTACTCTTCATTCTTTTTTAACATCCTTCATTTGTGAAACAGAAACACTAGTGCATCTGTGTAAACTTCTTCACTATAAACATGTTGTGACGAAGTTTGTAATGCCGTTCTTATAATGTTAGTGACAAACATGTTTGTTATCGTTTCACTGCTAGAAGTGAACAACATAAAAGTAGGTCGAATGTTTATTTGAACATATTTCTTTTTGCTCTAGCTAAAGTCTTAGCTGGTGTGTAATTACCCGAATTTCGTAAGAATAGGCTACAGCATCTCAATGTCAGGCTATTTAAATGCCCAATCTATAGTAGGTTTGACGATTCATTAGCTGACTATACTTTGTTCCACATTATGTTTTCAGAAAACTGACTGTATGACGCCACGTTTTCTTCCGCTGCAAGAGCAAAAAATCCGTAAACATCCCATTCGTAAACTCTAACAGCAACTTTGTTAAGTCTACAAGTGTGGTATCCACATGCTCTTAGTGCAAGGAAACGAGTCATCCTCCAGTCAGTTTTTTGAAAACATAATGTGGAACAAACTATAACATTAGGAGCAAATGAAGTGAAGAACGGATTATATGAATTTGAATTTAATGATTTATTGCAGTAAAGGCAAAAGATGAGAGGAGGACAAGTAATGTTAGTAAAACTCAGTCTGAAATTAAGATGAGGAAGAAGTTTTCCCACATTGACATACTGCCATATTAAAATAAGATAAATGTACAGTCAACGCCCAGTATGTGAAATTAACCATTAAATTATAGTTATCATAACTAGCCAGCAGAAACACGATAATGCACATAAATAAACACAACCTACAAGGATGCATCAACACGAATATTGAATTTCAAGTCCATCTCAGGTGTTGTTCCAAACCAGCATCCCCCCCCCCCCTCCCCCCATCGCATCCTAAAACTATGCAATGAAGGAGCCAAAACCACTTCCTTAGGGAGGCCGTTCCATAACTTAACAATAGAAAATAAAAACCTCCGGTAGTCGCGTTATGCAATTGGTGCCACCATTTTGAAAGTATGGTCTATGTTTCTATCGTCGGACCTGAGTGAGAAATAGCGACCATAATCGCCATTGCAGAATCATGCAAAATCGAGTAACTCAACCCAAGCCTGCATTTAAGCCTGTGTTTCAAGAGAAATGCAAAAATTTAAGGCATTCACTATATCTTTTGAACCTAAGACCTGGTAGGTAGGTATTTTGTAAAGCTTCTTTGCACGTACTCAATACGGTCTATATCTTTGATGAGATGTGGTGACCAGACAGAGCTGGCATATTCAAGGAGTGGTCTCACAAATGCACAGAAGATATGCAAACTAATGTTGAATAAATCAGGCTATTTGTTTGCCACTTTCGTTTGCCAATATATTGAAATAACTATTCAACCATAGCCTAAACTCGATCCAGCATCATAGCCTTCGTAGATCCATAAACATCAGAATTTCCTCGTAAGCTACCACATGAAAAGCAGGTCTTTCTAAATTCCTTGTAAGGTGGCTGTATACATAATAATGATGGCAAAACGTTTTAATATTGTCCAATATTCCTAAGCTTCTGGTAAAATATAATTGGCTCTAACAGCTTTGGCCCCCATCTCCCAGGCAATAAATAACGTTTAGTGGGGGTGGGGGAGGGGATTGTGGTTAAGAAGCATCTGGGCATGAAATGCAGGAAAGTACGAGCAAAATGCGATTAGGGAAGGTGCTAAACTAAATGTGTAAACTAAAAATGCTAAGTTTGGGAAAAGCTGCCGCAAAGCGACGAGTGACGTAGGGGTGGGAGAGATGGAGTTAGAGAAGGCGGAGGGTGGGGGGGAGGGGGGGGGTAAAACCTTTTGACTGTATGCCATACCTAACTTGCTTTAAGTGACGTTACAAAAAAGAAAGGATTGCAAATAGAGTCATATCACTACTTTCCTTGACTACATTTCACATGATTGAGATGGCATGACATGGCAGTTATTAAGCCTTACCTGACTTTGCAATTAGAACAAAATGAAAAAATAAATTAACAACACTCGATCAAAAAGATAACACATTGAAATAATATTGCTCGTTTGGAAATGATAGCTCCTTTTCCGTACATTTCGATGACATTGTGTTGTTGTTGGAAGGTTTAAAATGCGCTTTGGTTTTACCCTCCATAGCAATCCAAAAAAAATTAACTTTAGTTTTTGGTGGAATTGTTTTCTTTAAAGTCGTTGCGTGCGGCGTTTACTACAAGCCCCCTGTTATCGAAAATTATTAACACGTCTGACAAAAAAATATATTAACAGTGAAAGGTGATTGGTGTGTCGAATTTTATTGCTTATTAATGTAGAGAGGCTGATGCACACTGGCCTAACAAACACTGACAACTTAACTATTTAATACGTTCTGATCACGAGATGATTTGTTAGCATTGGCAAAATAAAGTTCTAGTTTAGTAAATTATAATAAATAGGTGAATATTTACATCCCACAGAGACGTTTGAAGGCTTTCTCGAAAATAAAAAATAATAATAATAAAATAAAAACCACGCAAACAATCAACTCATTGGCCCTTTTTGAAAGAGAGAATATTTGGTTGTTTGGAGGGTGATGTGTTAATTCGAATCGACGACTTTTTGCACCAAAATTTGCTATCCCCCACACTCTTCGTCCCAGAAATACATTTTAATTAAAAACCAGAAAATTTATTTTCTGTTTGATTCTCTCACTCTTAGCCAAAGAAACGGTGAACGACTTAATTTTATTTAGCTGCTAGTTTATTTACACCGCTTTTCTAACCTAACTAGCAATAGGTGCTTACTATACTGTACGTATGCGCAATTATCTGAAGCAGGTTTGCAGATAAACGATTCGGGGATTGGCGAAATCGATCAAACGATCTTTCTTGCATTTCATTTACAAGGTACTCTGTATTTTTTTTTAATACACGTGTTAGGGACTGCACGATGATGATTCTCGTTTCTCATTTTTTTCTTATTTGTCTCATCACACAGTATAGGAAATAGATCGTGGTCATGAAATCGACACTTTTACGGTCCATTGCACGAATTCTGGTAGACCTACATCAACGATAAAATTAACAGCAAATCTCAGAGTTAATGAAAACTTAAATTATACATAGCTTCCATCAGAATGGTGTTGTGAGGAAGAAAGAAGCAGGGCGGATCCAGCATAGTTAGAATGGTACTGCAGCCCCTTCCTGCGACTAAAAATAATTAGATCCTGTTTTACCTCAGATAATGTTAGAATTTTTATAGTTCTCAAACCAATGCGTGCAAAAGGAATGAGACAGTACTCTTAACTTTGAGATTTGAGTTTTCCCTGTGTGATTAGAACTATCGGTGTGCATTTCAGTGTGCTCCTTTATTAAGGTATTTCTGATAAAGCTGGCATCAATGAAGCCGTAAGTACAATGGTGGGACCAGGGACGTGCACAGGCCCCCGATAGGGCAGGGGCAAATTTTTTCTGGGGACCTTTTTTTTTTGGGGGGGGGGGGGGTTTTACCCTTTCTTTACCTCTTTTTGTGGGATTTTAACCATTTCTGCGCCTCTTTGCACCACTTTCGTAGCAGTTATTGTCTTTCTTTTGCGTTTTTTAGGCTCTTTTACACCACCGCTCCCATAAAAAGGGTACTTTTTCAGAAAAAAAAGGGGGCACTTTGCCATGAGGGCAGGGGCTCGAGCCCCCCCCCCGTGTGCGCGTCGCTGGGTGGGACAAGTAAGTATGCTTAGAGTCAATGAGCAAGGAACCCACAAATGAACGGTCTGCCGAGTTACTGTGTATTCAACGATATAAATGGGAGGCGCAGCAGAGAGGGCCCCTCATAAGCCAAGGCCCGTGTCAACTGAACACACTGAACAATAACATTCAATTCCCATCACTGAGTTACTGTTCTATTACGTGATAAAATGGTTTCTTGCAGTGAGAGAGAATAACGTCTATACAGTGCTCCCCACATCTATATGGAGTTATCCATGAAATGACATCTATACAACGCAGAGAGAAGAGTAGCTGTCCAGCCCGGAAGTGACGTCACTGCTACTAAGCATGTGAGGTGGCCATCTTGTTTCATGTTTCGATTTCCGGTTTCTGGTTTCAGTTTCCTGTCGGTGGCCATCGCGAGCTTTTGATTGGCCTTTGATTTCTTAGGTGGTATTTTCTGGGAATAAAGTATTGGTAGTGAAGAACAATCTTTTCTTACACTAAGGTAGGAGCCATGATCGAACCAGGGTCGACACCTTTATCCAGTTGGCTATGGGGGTAAGTTGATAATGGGATGATGTATTTGGTCTTAACTTGACTGAAGTGAAAGCAGGTCAAGCTCTAACAAGCCATGCTGGAAATTCCCTGCTGCTTTTAAAAGTCAGTCTCTTAAAAAAAATAAAAATAAGTAAATAAAAAGTATTTTAAAAGCCAGACTTAACAATAAAGTTTTTTTTCTTCTTAAGAAGTTTTAAATTATTTTTATTTCTGGTACAGAGTCCAGAAAATGCATCATTTTGAGTCTTTTCAGTAAATAAAATTGCTTTTGCAAAAATAAAAATATTGTAAGTTGGACCACCATTTTGCCTTTCAGACCAAAAAAATTCATTAAATAAAACTCTCGATCTTTTCTGCTAAGACTAGTAGTATTTTTACCTTTTAAAATAAATATACGAAGTAGTTTTAAATTATTTTTATTTCTGTGAGTGCACCAGTCTGCTTGTTCCATTTGATAGTTACAGCAGGGAATCTGTACCATCATGGTCAAAACAGTTGACAATAAAGTCTTTCACTGCTTCAAAGTTTAAAAGTTCTGATGTCCTGTAGGACTGTGTTATTCCCCGCACCTTTCAATCACTACAGCCTTTAGTGAGCTTATATCCGTAGTTTTAGCCCATCAGTCACAAACTCTGCTATACTGACATCAGGATCGTACCCTGTCAGTTTGTTGGTCATCTTTAATTCCTAGGAAGTCACTGACTTCTCGATTGACCCATCACAGAGCAATTGGATTTGGAACTTGTTGAAGTAGACCATAACAAAAAATTTAGTTTCTCTGTTGATGACTTTGTGCTATGTTTTTGCTGACCCTATGCTGTTTACAAGTGGTCCAGGACTGTCCTGTCATCTTTTCGTGCTGACAACAGCAATGGAAATCATACAACTAACCAGTGGTGCCTACAGGGGATGTCAGTCAGAAGCAACTCCTCACTGTCATTTCAGGGGGGTGGAAAAATATAGATATATTTATTATATAACAACACAATACGACTCGTCAACAGTCAACGCAACACATAACTCCAGAAAAAAGTATGTTTTAGTTTATAAGTTTATGCACGGATGAATATTGATTGAAAACGAAACAGAACAGTAGATGCTGTTGCTGCACACGGCTATTGGGGACCGGAAATTATTTATCGCCGGGGGGGGCGGAGGGGAAGAAATTTAGGGGATCATGAAGTTTTTGGATCCTCTCGAGGGAGGGGGGAATCATAAATTTTTCAGGTCCCGTCAAGAGGGGGAGGACCAACTGGACTACACTGGCCAACTGGAAGAAAAAGTCATTTTTGGACCTCAAAAATGGCACTTTTCAGCAGTCAAAATTTCTAAAAACGCCTCAGCTGCTGGGGGGTAAAATTTTGAGGCTGTAGTACCTTTTCTGCAGGTATAGATTTTGCAAATAATTTTGTAGAAGAGCCTTGACACCTGGTTTCTTAGATTCTTTGGCCTTTCAGGTCCTAACTATATCAGGGATGCGGGAACACAAGTTACCAGTGTGTTTATCATAATTATTGTATGAATCTTGACAAAAGATGGGTGTAAGGAACATTTTACAGAACAAACAAGAGCAGTCTATGTGTTGTGCGCTTAATACACGTGCACTTGCGCATCCTGTCTCTATTCCATTTATGCCCCATCACAAACTTACTACCGAAGTAATTTGGACATTTCTCAAAAGTCAGGTCAGATGCAGTCCAATGATGAGTTTGATTTCACTGAGCTGCTTTCGATATCTGTTCAGGACACAACAGCAAAAAATCAAGGGGCATGGATGGAATGAAAATAGAGGACCATGAACAAGGACTGCGCTGGACTAAATGAATGGCGCGCGCAGGAGCAGAGTGTTCGCTGCATAACCAATAATGACGAAATGTATGTTGGCACGGGCTCTGGTTGTTGGCATAGCACTAGCTGAAAAGAAGTTGGATACCAACAACAAAGACTTTGAAAAACACTACAAGAGCATGCAGAAGCAGTAGGCGAAACAAGGTGTTAACCTACATGAAGTAGCTAATATCCCTCAAACTGCATGCAGACTGGAAGAACTGCAGAAATTCCAAGTACACCTTGGAAACAAGTAACATACTTCTGTGCTAAGCACACTATGACTATTAGTTCTTAAATATTTTCCAGCGACGTCATTTAGTCAAGTAGAATCCACCAATCATTAGCTGATCTATATCGTGTGCAAACGTACAAATAGTTAAAACATTTGAATACAGCAGTAAAGTTTCACGTGGCCTAAACAGTACAACAACACTGCAGTATCTGAAACCTTACAGGAATGTTTATTTGTGTTCCTTTGCTGTTTTGACTTCGGATCAGTTAAACCTTACCCTAAACATCA
>JAHWFP010000617.1:0-19922 GCA_023313725.1 Lithobius niger | reverse complement strand
GAGCCTTGTCTTGAAACTAATCGTCTACTTCCTTAGCAACCTTACAAGGTTATTAGTTAGTATTAGTTAGTATTAGTTAGTATTAGTTAGTATTAGTTAGTAGTTATGATTGTTATTATGTCCTTTGTGCATCGGCATGGAAATTATGTTTATTTAATAAAGTTAAAGTTAAGCAAAACCTTAACTTAACTTTAACTATATTTTTACAGTAGCCGCTGAGCCAATGGCTGGGTGGCATACAAATAAACAGCATTTATTTCCATATCAATGTAAAACGGGCATAGACGTAAGTAATCATAACTTTGAGGTGTATATAGTAATTGGATTAAATATAGCAGAAATGAATGCATATCAAAGTATAGAATCATGCTGTAGCAATACACAACATGGCCCAGAGATAGAGTATAATTTTCACGCAATAAGAACACAAATTTATAGAACATGCAATGGCGATTTACTACATAGAACGAGTTTATCTAATATTACTAATGTATAAAAGTAACATACCTAAGTTTAGTTACCTAAAGCTGCATACATAACATACATCAGGAGTATATCAGAGAAGTTAAATATTCCATGCAGGGAAAAGCTGTTGTATGCATGCAAAAATAAAGCATGCGACAAATTTGAAAAAAATACATGTAATAAATACACTTACATACAGTAGAAGTAATAAACATGGATCGTATTTTTAAAACGTTGGAGAGCTGCAAGAGGATATAATTGTATTTGACCAGCTTTAAATATAGAGCGTATGGGAGTGAAAACAAGGCCAACTGAGATAGTAGCTGCGTTCCTCGGTTCACTGGAGTGGAGGAATGCAGCTGCTATGTCAGTTGGCATTGAGTAAGGAATTGCCAGCTCAGCTTTTCGAACCTACAGCGTGCTCGGTAATATGCTCGGCATTTTTTGATGACCACACCACCGGACGGGGAAATTACCAGCTTTGCATGTTCCATTTAGTTCGGCTTTTGTAATGAATAGAAAAGAACAGAATAAAAAATATGACGTCACTAGCTGATATTTGCGTGTGCCCCTCTTTACCTAAGACCTGAGCAAAATGGTGGCCAAATGAGATTTTCGACGTATCAAGACATGGAGCAGACAGCGCAGGTGCAGGAAGAGGATTCCAGGGATTGACGACCTGCTCACAGAAAAAGGAACCCTGAACATTACCAGAGGATACATTCCCCCGAATTTTGAGGGGATGTCCTTTGGTGTTGGAGGCAGAGAGGCAAACGAAATCTGGCAGTGTTGGCATCGAGGAGATGATGCTGGGTAAGAATGAGATCACTTATGTGGACAGCGAGTGCACTCTGGCAAGGAAGAGTTGCTGCTGAAGATGTTCAGCATGTGCAATAGACCTGAGTGGAACACACCACTTAGGAAGACGGTGCTGGCAGGGCTTCAAGCGGGAGAGACAATAAGCAAAACAAGAGCGAGCAAAATGAGACCAGTACTCAACCATTGGCCTGAAGAAAGTTTTGCAGAGTAGAGCAAAAAGTTGAGGCTTGACGGGAGAGAAACTTTTCAGAAACTTTTTTTTTAAAGAACTTTGGAGATAATGACAGTCTGTGTGGGAGTGGAATTTAAGGGTAGTGTCATTCAAGATATCGAGACCAAGATAAGAAGTCTTAGGGAAAATAGAAATGCCATTAAGGTAATAAACGCAATGAGAGTCATTTTTCCCAGAGTGTGGGATAACACATTTTGCTATGGGTTAAGAGTCAGGCCATTCATGGAAGTCCAAGCAGAGATGGTTGTGATATCGTTTTGAAGGGACTGATAAAAAGTAGCTTAAGGTCGTTGTCGTAACTCTGATTGAAATAAACTAAATAGAAGTTGGACGGTCACTGAGAAAAATATTAAAGAGCAGCGGGCCAAAGACAGACCCTTGAGGTGACAACGACCCAATGACTCAGATGCCCACTTGTCAAATGATTGTAGTAACCTGGTATAACTTGTGTGAAAATGCAATGCAGACGGAGGTGTGTGCAGAAATACAGGGAGGATTCTGATATTTTCTTTTTGAATGTCCTTTGTGGAGGATGTCGGCCATTTTAACTTGTTATTCCGTCTTGCACATGAATTTTGCGTTCACGTCCGAATAAATGTGTGATGGCGACGGGTACACCATGCTAACTGAAATTTGAATATCCGTCAGTGCAGAAAGACTGCAAGTGTTTTTGGGGGTTTGAAAATTGCACGTTCGACATAGAAAACTAAAATCCTTGTTTTTACTCCACTTATTATTGTTGCATGCCATTTACGAATTTATTTGAAGAATAAGTTTTCTTGTCGTCTTACTGAATTAATGTTTTTTTTTTTTTAATTATCACACCACCACCTAACCACCTTACTAAATGAAATTAATCGGTAAGCATTTTAAAATTGTAAAAAATAACGATGTCTGAGCTTTATTGTTTTTTTTTAATTAACCTTGCTGGTCAAGGCTTATGAATTGTATAGATCGAAGTTTATTTATAAATGTTGAATTGTTATTTGGCAAAGAACATTTAATGGCTATTCGCTGTTGGAGGGCCCATCAAACACCAATTTCTAAGTGGAGGCCAGTCTCCATAGGCCACTTCCATAGGCCAGAGGCCAATCTCCATAGGCCATTTCCGTAGGCCAGTCTCCCCTTCTTAAAATTGATTCTTGGGCCTCTAACATCCTCCCTACTCCCCTCCCCCATTGAAAAGCGAGAATATACCCTAATTGGAACCCGACAACTGTTGACCGTGTTGATTTGAAGTTTTCCTAGTTTTCTCTGCAACTTCTTACATGTACGCATTTTATGGCATTTGCATCACCAACCGTTTCACAATCATCGTGAAATTTCCTGAAGTTTTCGTACATCGTGTTGTTAGGATCACTCTCCAGCTTCATTTATGTTTGAGGATTTTTCTTCTACTGTCATCTTTTTTTAATGTTTCCCAAGTCTACTTCGCTTTTTGTTGTGTAAACTTGCTGGATTTTCACTTTTTCTCAGGTGTATGTTCTTTCTTCCTTCACCTGTACAGGCTATAAATTTGAAGTACTGTTTTGCTTCGTGTTTAGTTTACAGTAGTAAAGTCTTGTAAAACTGGGTCTTGCAAACTAATTATATTTTTTTTTGCTACCTCTTCCAAAAAATGTCGTTGCCTTATTTTTTTAATCTTTTTTTCCCCCCCTACAGCCGTACATCTCTGTATTCTTTGCACTTGAACTGAATTAATATGGATTCTGGTCCATTTCTGTTTTTTTGTTTGTCTTGTTGGGAGTCTACGCATCTTATCGATGTATCAGTCTTCAAATCTACTCATTGATAGGGCTTGTACTAGTCTAGTAGTTAGTGGATGATGTTTAAGTTAATCTCTGAAGAGCTGATTTCGTTGTTGCATTGTTTTCAGTTTATTATGTTACTTTTGCATGTTGTTTATGACGAATCTCCACTACATGGTAATTCTGTTTAATACTTCTCTCTCTAGATTTCTTCCAATCACCTGTAGGTAGGTGGCGCCTTCCCGCTTGATTTTGACTGATCGGAAACTTAACTAATGTTTAGGGCGAGCTTCACCGATTGCAGCCGCTATGGTTTTGCTATACTTCTTTAGCATGTGCTCTTAGGCAGCTGTAAGCAGACTGTCAACATCAGCATTACGTCACACTCTGATGCTACTTCCTGCTCCTTTTCTACTTCCGTCTGTTGCCTCTTATAACGTAGACTTGAAACTGTGTCAAAATACCATTGCTGCCAGTACTTTTTATTCAGAGCTGGCATATTTAGTAAGCACTGACAATTTAATTCCTGTGGGTAACATTTTCTGATGTAGGTTAACGGAAAACCGAACTAACTTCGGTAGAGTAGCATGAAACTTGCTTCTTAGGTGATGGATCAATGCATTGTCTAAGCCCATCATTGTTTAAGCCCATTGGTTTCATATTTTTGACCAGCAGTGGTTAACGCTCGTTAAACCCTTTGTTTCATCTTTTTGGTTCATCGGAGCGCATGACCTTGGGTCCCGGCTCCGAATAAATTCAATTCATCGTCACTTTCGAACACTCAACCACTGAATGATTACATGGCGTATATGGCCATAGTTTTAGACCATCGTTGTTTACGCCCGTGTTAACAATTTTGGCATGTCGGGTTTCTCCAGCTAAAATTGTCACAATCATCGGCTACAGTTGGGGTAGGTAACCAGGTTTGGGGGTTGACTCCCTAAGTAAAAACAAGAAAAACAAACATTCACACCATCATCACGTTTTTGGGTGCTAGAAAATTATGATGTTAGATTTCAACAACACTTTGTGATAGCACTTCTCAAGACAGCTCAAATACCAATGTCTAAATAGGGAGTCTAAATATACGTCTGCTATTCTTTGTTAGTATGAATATACGAACATTATTGGTTTAGGTCGGGGAGGACGATCACTCCTAACAACCCCTTCTGGGTCCCCGCCTACAGATGCAAGAATAAGTATTCTTACATACTGGTTGTTTATTACTGGATTTAGTACAAGTATTGATACAGTTTTTTGGTACGTAATTAACAATACAATGGTTTAAAATGATCAGGGAATATCTTTCTAAGCCTTTATAACTACAAATATTTTACTACAAATTGGCTATTCTCCTGTTGTACGCTAGGCAACATGTTTGTGGGTTAGCCTACTAACAATTCACCGACTTGGAGTAGTAGCCGTTTCAGGGTTAGGGCGAGGAGGGTTAAAGGATTGCTTCAACAACCCCCACAATATTTCAAAAATATTCATCTTGTTAAAATCTTGGAAAAGACCAGGCCAGTTTTTAAACGCGTCGTTTAATTGTCGTTCTTCGCCAAAGTGATTCATGACTCTTGCACTGACTGAAGCCACGACTGCCATCAGTATGACACACACTGTTAATCTTGCATTCATCCCAGTCCTGAAATAAAAAAAAAAAAAAAAAAAACAGAAAATATAGTGGGATTCAGGAAAGCAATCACTTGGGTTAACAGTTATCAATTATTAACTGTTAATTCAATTATCACGTGGCAATTATCACTTCGATCCGACCATTCTTATAATTGTAATCATGCCCCCCTTTTCCCCACATTTGCACAGTCAAAGGTTCAAGTCTTAAATTTAAAATATTGTCGAGAATGCAAAAAAATGCGATGTGAAATGGCTTATTATCAGTGGCGGATCCAGCATGGTGCGGATGGTGCGGCCGCCCCCACCCCCTTCCTGCCGAAAAAATGGCCTTTAAAAAAAAAGATTCGAACTCCCTTAGACGTAATTTATTTACCGAAAAACGAGGGAAAAGTTCGTCGTAGGCTGTCATTGTTTTCATTCCAGAGGCGTAACTTCAAAATTGGGGCCCGGAAGCGGCAATGCAGTGAAAGGTCCCTCTTCATAAGGTGAGAGACCAGTGGAGGGCCCCCGTTTTATTAAAAAAAGAAATACAGTTTTGCCACACAAGGCATGAGCCCAGTAGACGTCCCCCCCCCCCCTCCTTCATGAAAAATAAAACAAATAAGTTTTTGCAACACAAGACAACTTTTTTTCACGAAACTACAGCATACAGTAACTTACTTGCTGATATTTTGTGGTTCCACGCACATTTTAAATTAGGGCCAGTGAGGGGGCCCCTAACGTCGGTGGGCCCGGAGGCGGCTGCCTCCCCTGCCTCATTGTAGTTACGCCACTGTTTCATTCTTGGAAACGTGTTTTCATTAAATTTATATATTAATATTAATATTAATACTAATGAAGAGTCATTCTCTTTAAAGTATAACTGATAATGCCTTTGTGGGTATGAGTAAGTAGGGTAGGGGGGGGCAGTGGGATTAAATGTCGACCTAATTCGCTTGTACGACCTTGACTGCCTACATAACTATACAGACGTTAAAACTTGCAGGACGTTTTAAAACGAGTGTTGTAAATACGACAGAAAAACGACAGAATTCGAGGTCTATTCCGAAAAGCAACACGCATAATAAATAATAGTTATTGGTTAAAATCGAGCGGTTATTGATTTTTAACGAAGGGCTGCGATTATTGGCCGGCTCGAGTATGCAAATAGGTCGAGGGCAGAGCCCGAGACCATTTGCATACTCGAGCCGGGCAATCACCGCACCCGTTGGTTAAAAATCGATAACCGCTCGATTTTAACCAATAAATTATTTACGCCACCACGGTTGGGACGTCAAGCTAATTCTTATTTAATTAAAACGTTTTGTGTTTGTGAAAATTGCTTCAAGAAATACGGTAATACCTTTTGTCAAATGAATGAAGGTCATTCCATTTAGTTTGTGAGGGGGGAGGTGGGTGTTAGACGGGCGATTCCTTTGGCAGGTAGGCAGACTGTAGGCTACGCTCAAGTTTGGAGAAGGAGGGGGTGGGTGGGAGTTAGACGACGCGTCGTTTCGCAAGGTTTGGCTGATAAGCTAGCTCGTTCGCTCTGTTCGGAGAGAATGAACTTCGATGTGTGAGGAAGCAGGGATAGAAGGACTTTGTGCCGACATTCTGGCAAGGTAAGTAATTCTTTTTGTTTGTAGTTTGAGAACTGTTTCAAATCACCGGTAATAGCCTAATAGGTGTATCGGTAGGACTGAAGGTCATTCCATTTTAGGTTGTGGAGGGAGAAGAGTTAGACGGAGGGAATAAACTTGGAATGGGCCAGCCAGACATGTGAGCGTTAACAGAAAAAGGGTCATTTGGGATATCCCGGTAAGTTAAGTAATTCCTTTTGTACGTTTTCATTCCGTTACGGTTTTCGACGCTGTTTAATTGTGGTTGTGGTACGTGCGTTCCCGTCGCGTGATCCGAAAGTGTCAAAAGTGTTGAGTTATCGGCTAAAGTGTGGGTTATCGGCAAAAGTGTCGGGGTAACATGATAACCCACATTTTTACGATGACGTACTCTTCCTCTCACGGTTAATAGGATTTAATGCACGGTGGTGATGTCACGCCAACACATCTCAATGCTAAAAGTGTAGCCGTTATATACGGTTAATCTGAAAACCCACACACGTGACCGTGGGTTAATTTTGATAACCCACACTTTTTTTGATAATCTAACACTTTTCCCGCGCTCCACACAACCACTGCTCTACCATGTGACATACTTTGCAAAACTACCATACACAACACAAATTCAACCAACATAAATAAGCACATTTGCAACCTGCGACATTTATCGTACTAACACGAAAAAAAAAAAAAAACCTCGCGTACGATGCTAGCCCCCTCCCCACCCCATCCACTTGAATGGTCCAAGCCGAATCCGACAACCTTTCGTTCCGACGGTACGAAAACTAGCCTACTGACACCTTCTAAACACACCTAAAAACCTACGAGACTCAAGCGAATAGCGCATTTTATACGCTATATCTTATTTAAACTAATAATGTAGAAAAAATACGGTTTTACCTTAAACTCAAACGTCGGTGACTGGGACTGGATATAGGGACGTCCTCGCGTACGGGAGACTTTCGCAGACAGGAAGTTTAAACCGGAAGTTTGAGTTCAGGAATTTACGTCATGTTTCACAAATAAAATTTTCAAATAAATTTTTTTTTAATCTCAAATAACTAGATATGTTGGCTCGACGTCACACCTTAGCATTAAAATACATATCCGTGAGCCGTTGTCGATTTAACGGTTTTAATTGCTCTTGAGCTCGAACGGCTAGTCCACTATCTCGGGGCTGGAGGGAGATACTCGTGGGCTTCACCCACTCGTGACTCCCTCCACCCCCTCGATAGTGGACTAGCCGTTTCTCGCTCGCCCGCAATTATAACCGTTAAATCGACAACGGTTCACGGATATCTACTATACTTAACCTACGGAAATTTAGCATAGCGTTGAGTTAGCGTGACGTCACAGCCGTGGTATAAGTAATAGTTATCACCCTAATTTTGCAACAATAAGTTGTTTACGATCGAGGCTGCAACAGTACGTCCGAAGTAGCAGCCCGAGATCGTTCTAAAACAACTTATAGCCGGGTCATTGTTGCAAAACTTGGGTGATAACTGTCTTGTACCCCTACGTAGTACGTCGGTGTTCCTGAATTTATGCTATTGAAACACTTCCCAGAAAACAGGTTGTATAGCCTAATGGATTTGGGGATATCCCACTTATTTAGTGACGAAGATGACGAATTATTGTCGCAACTACCCCTTGCATTGGGTGAAAGGGGAGGGGACGATCTCCGGAAGTTAGTTGATTTTAAGAAATCTGCGTGAATTTGAAACGTTTTCCAGCAAATCAGATACAATTTTTACACGTATTCGTTAAAGGCAGGGCATACCCCGGAAGCCAGCATTTAAAAAAAAAAAGCGGCGTGAATTTTGAAACGCATTCTTGTAACTCAGCGAGTTGCAAGATGAAATTTTCACATAAACTCATTTTAAATGAAAAGTAAAAAAAAAGTTTCTGGAGAAAAGCCGCTGAGGGGGAGGAGGGGGCAGGGGCCCAGGAAGCTAATAATTTTTGTTTTTAAGAAACTGGCCTGAATTTGGAACGTGTTCTTTTAACTTAGCGATCCAATACGAATCCATATAAATTTTTTTTAAATGGTTAACAAGGGTTTCCTGCATTGGGTGGGTGGGGTCTGGGTGGTAGCAGAGGCCCAGCAGGCTAGCGTGTTTTTTAAGAAATCACCGTGTTTCTGAACCGTTTTCCTGCAACTTGGAAATGCAAATCATTTTAAATTTTCATTAAATGAATTGGCTCAGCGTAATTCACATGCGTGGTACTTTAACAATGTTTTAACAATGATTGTTTGGCCCATTGTTTAAAATTAGGACGATAAGTTGAAAATGCATTGATTTCAGTTGGCACTTATCACCACACTTTTAAACAATGGTCCATACGAACGCTGGCCTGATAAGTCGATTAGAGGTTAAAGGGTTCAAAGGGTTTAACGAGCGTTAACCACTCCTGGTCATCTGCCCGAAGCCCTAAGGCCCTATGTCTGCAACAGCCAGATTCCCAGGTGGTCACCCACCCAAGTATCAATCCAGCCCAATGCTGCTTAACTTCGGGGATCTTCGATCAGAGCAATAGTTTGTAACAATGAAAACAAAAAAAAGTAGGCGTACAATATTGTCCGGTGTGATATCGCCAATGCAAATAAAACCACGAGTCAACATACCATCACTATAGTGCCATAATGAAATCCAGGCAAGTGACGTAAATGGATGGAAAATAAACAGTTCAAGTCCCAGCAGCAGTACAATGACGTAAGTTGAAGAAAAGCTCAATAAGTGGATAATTTCAGTTACGAAAGTGAACTTTTTTAAGTTGTTGCACTGTCGGGTTAACGTCTTTTACATGACTTGACAGTCAGGCTGGGCGATTTACGATTATTAATAGCCATTGCGATAAAAACCAAGTATGAGTCGATTCACATGATTTACAACGGACAACATTCGATATGCTCTGACATTTGAAACATGTGCATAGCCAGCCAGTCAGACGGATACTTATTACACGTAAACAAACGGAATAACTGTAAATATTAGTATTAAACGAAGAAACACAACGAAGCCAACATTGTGAATTTTTAATAAGTATTGCTGCTCACTTGTCATTCTTAAAAGTTCACGTGTTGGGTACGTTATGGTTCATCGTTTACAACTTATGACAATATATTGGTACCTTCAGTGATATTATGATCTTACTTAGCATTATCGCTACTAGAAGGCAGAAATAATTTGAAACTTGAACATGATGATGATAGCAACGAAAACAATCAGTAATGAGGGTTCAGATGCGATTGGGAAGTTTTGTTAGTCGGAAATAACAACAAAAAAGTCTTCATATTTTTGGCTTCAATCGGAAAGTTAAGCCTTCACTTTCCCCATCCCCCAATATTTTGTCTTTGGTATGCCGCCCCCCCCCCCCCCTTCCCCTGAATAGAGATAAAGACATAAACACGCCCTTTTATAGCCGTGATTATGTGTAGCGATGTTTACCGGCAACAGTTTTGACTAGGATTAGTTTAATCTGAGATCAGTTAAGTGAGATTTAACACTATCTCCAATGTTATATCCCTCTTCCGTGCTCTCGTCCCAGCAGAGTTCGCTGCAGTTTGCGTGTGCGATTAATGGTAGCCATGGAAAAAAACCACAGGAAAAATACGGTATGAAAAAAGGTCTGGGGAAAAAAAACCGAAGGAAATGTTGCTTTGTCGTTTTAAAAATGGTGTGTGTTGCGTGTTGTTATCATTATTACAACTTATGCTTGGTCAGTTGCTTTTGCTCAAATGTCACCAGGCAGGTTACAGAGTTTTATTAGGAAACTAGTTATGTAATGTTGTGTTGAAGTTTTTATTGATAGGTTAGGTCAGATCGGTAGCCTTGGCTGGAATTTTACTTGGCAGTCTATTGTGATTCACCACGAAACGACTGTCTGAAATAAATGTTTGGTTTTTTTTTATCCACACATCAGCTTTTTTCCTCCGCCTTCTCTACCTCACATTTCCGGTTTACAACCCTTACTACAACCCCCCCCCCCCCCCCGGGGTAAATTAATTGGGGGGGGGGGGGGGGGGGGAGGAAATACCAAGAAAGAAAATCCATGGGAAAATAAAAATAGATAAATACTCAACATTAAGAGACCTACAGCACCCCCATTAACAAAAGCAGTGAGAAGCAGCTCTTGTGCATTAGTGATAACCACATCTAGTTGGCGTCACACAACACCAGAATCGAATACTTAAACTTACTAAAAAGGCTTAATTAATCACTTATTAGTGAATGAGAAGCTAACTTCAGAATGATAGATAAGGTGATTTCGTTACATTAATTGATTGTTTTCGAAGGGACGTCAATTTCTACAACGACTTCTGGCTCTGACTGGTGCTAACTATAACTATGGAAATGGCGACCGAACTGTTTGTTAGGCTCGATTCATTTATTCCCACATTAGGCGACGCATTACATTGTAACAAATATGCTTCACATGAGTTATACAGTATACTTACATGTCAGCAATGTATCTTCGGACGATAACTGGTCACATGAAGTTATTTTAATCTTGTTTTAGTCAGAGACGTTTTCGTTTGTTTCTATAGTAAACAAGAGAGCGAGGAGCACACGGAAGTAGCTTGAATGGAAGTCGACTTCGTTTCCCATAACGCACCAGCAAAAACATTTGCGATTACATAAATACAAATAAATAAACACTTAGGATAATTTTAATAATGCTTGAAGAAAACAGTTTCAGTTCAGTGGCATTCTGTGATGGTTTCAACGGAGATACTATCTGCAAACGTCTGCGTCCTGAAGCGTATTACCAAACGAAACTGAAACTGAAATGGACGAGATAGACTACAAAACGTAAGCCACAATTAATAGACTCGCTAATAAATTAATAAAAGCATAACAACATAAATACGAAATGTAAACATTCTTACATACGCCCATAAATGTTTGTAACTGATGTATTAATAACATGTTAAACTAATTCTCGCGAGATACTTTGATTAAATACCCTTCCTCTTGCGAGTAGGTATCGATCTTTTTGAAGCACTCAAATTTCTGATCTCTTAAACTCGCTCGTGCTTGAGTTGGCAATAAGCTCCCTCGCCACTTCCTGACTCGGAATCTTAATAATTACTTAATACAAGCACTCACGAGTTTAATGGGAGCAAAAACTTTCGGGATCCAAAGAATTATCGATAACTACCCTTGCACACGGGATATTACCTGAGAAAAGTAGTATGCTGTCGGTCTAAGAACGGAGGGAGAGTCCCATACTTCATCCAAATCAGGATGGCAGGTAGGGGAATTGGTGTACTACTAAGGAATTAACGTGCCTCGGATAGATAATAACGAGAACATGCGCGGCGAAATGTTTTCGCTACAAAGTATGTACTTAAAACACCTGGGACGACCCAAGATGAAAATGGCCTTTCAAGCCATTGCAACTCTTTCAATGACTCTTACAATTCTTAAGGAGATTGTACCGTTTCTCACAACTGTGACAATCCCATAAGTGACGTAAAAAAGTTGCAACCCTTTCTTTTACAGTTTATGCCTTCTAACACCCAGAAGGAGATTGGCACATTCCTTATGATGGTGATAACCCCTTTCAAAGGTATAAAGGAGGTAAAAATTGCATGTGTACATCGGCAGCTAAAGGGACATTAGCCACCTCCTCCGAAAACACTCACGTACGCATTGGTGTAATGTTTGAAATCAGCATACCGAAGCAGCTAGTCGGTATGACTAAATTTTGCTAACTTCGGTGTGGTTGGATCATTAGTTCCATCGCAAATCATGCTGCAACTGGTTTAGCAAACCGTCACGTATGGCTGCAATGCGTGCTCTTCAAATATCTGAGCTGTTGTAATCTACATGAATGGCGTTTGAGCGGCTGTAGTAACTTCTTCCCCATTAATTGCCGATGTATTCAAGATACTTGCTTCCGTCGATTAATATATGGAAGTTTCTTCTTCAAAACCTTGAACTTCTTTATTGCCACAGTTAAGGATTTGGAGAAGTGGTCGTGGTAGTCAACTCGCTGGAGCCTATCAGTAGTGGTTACTACCAGTGCTGTCGAAATCCCATAGTTGTGGTGTTGGCTGGTAAGCCTATGCAAGCCTTACTCCATCACAGCCCGGTTTATGGGGTGGGGTTAGCCCCTTCCCGGGTTTGTCAGTGTGATGTGATGTATAGGAGTCGGTTGTCCACTTTTTTTTGCTCGCAAGTCTTCGTTTTACATACTGAAAGGGGAAGTGACTAAGGGACACACTGTAATAGTCGACCTTCTTAGTTCGTGGCCCATTGTTTTATTCACGTATTATTAAAATTATTCTCGCATTATTATAACTATCTATAAGTGTTTACGTAACATTTAAATTAGCTATCGTTTTTACATCCATATTTTTCATTTATTCATATTTATTTGTATTTACGTAATCGCAAATGTTTTTGCGATGCGCTATTGGAAACGAAGTTGGCTTCCATTCAAGCTACTTCCGAGTGCTCCTCGCTATCTTGGTTGCTCTAGAAACAAACAAGCATGCACGGCTCTGACTAAAACAGGATTCTAATGACTTCATGTGACCATATGTCGATTGAAAATGCACTGTGGACATGTAAGTATACAGCTCATGTAAAGCATATTTATTACGATGTATTGCGTCACCTAACGCAGGAACAAACGAATTGGGCCTGACGACCATTCGAGTCGTCATTGGCGTAGCTATAGTTAGTACAAGTCAGAACCAGAAGTCGTTGTAGTAATTAAAAACAATCAATTAATGTAACCTAATCACCTTATCTCACATACTGAAGTCAGTTTCTCATTCACTAATAAGTGATTAATTATGCCTTTTTATTAATTTTAAGCATTCGATTGTGGTGTTGTGTGATGCCAACTAGTTGTGATTATCACTAATGCACAAGAGCTGCTTCTCACTTATTAATCGCCCGCTTGGAAGACCATTCAGCGCTGATCAGGATAAAAGTGCTGTGATTGGCTGATACGTCAAAAATATCCCTTTCCAATTGGCTAAAAAAAACGAGGAAGATACTCAGAAAAATCATTGTTGCAAGTCGCAGATTACGTTTAGAAAGGTCGGGAGAACGTCTTCTACGACACAAGGTTTGTAGTTCATTTGTAAATTGGAGATCGTTAAGAATTTTAATTGGAATTCCTGAGAAAGTTCAAATTGTGGAAAAAACCCCAATTCCATGAAAAATCTCGATTTTCTGATTTTTAAATATTACAACAAGATGCAATAATTTTTGCAGTTCCCAGCTATCCCCACTCTATGAAAAAACATGAGAATATGACTGTGATGAAACAACTTGAGTGACTACATCCCAAAAGACAACAGTTACAAGAAAAGGGAAAATATGCACCGCAAATTTTGTAAGGGGCCCTAGGGATTCCAGAATAATAATAATATAATAATAATAATAATAAACTTTATTGCTAGCAACAGCAAAAGGCGAGGTGAAGTACCAGTTATGGCTATTAGCACCCCACCCAATAAAATGGTATAAAAAAAATTCATTGTCAATACAACAAATCGTCAATTTGATAAGTATAAATATAATAATATTAAAAATCAAAAATTAATTGAAATAAAAAAAATGTACTATTTTAAAACACACACACTCAGAAATGCAGAAAGCAGCAAAAAATACTACCTAAAAAGGGCGAGACAAATACTTTTTCAAATCACGTTGCCATAGTCTCACTTTAAAGGATTTAAGAGATGGTAGCATCACCAACTCACTAGGTAGATCATCACTAGGTAGGTAAATGGTCACGATGCGATTTGCAAAGAAATGTTTACGACAGTCGGTATGAAAGGTACTGACTGCAAGTTTATACAAGTGTCCACGTGTACGGCTATCAATTCGCAATTCAAAAAATTTAGTAAAATCGAAATTAATCAACCCATGTAGCAATGAAAACGTCAAGTATAGGTCCGCTTTTAATCGACGCAACTCGAGTGAATCTAGGTTAAGAGATACCAGCCTTTCAGAGTAGGAGCTCTTATGCTGGCCACGCAGCGACTTTGTAAATCTACGTTGAACAGACTCAATACAGTCAATGTCACCTACCAAGTATGGTAACCACACAGGGCTACCATATTCAAGAATGGGTCATACAAAAACTTTAAAAGCCCAAACCAAAGTATTAGCATCTCTAGAGGTAAATAGCTTTCTTAATAACGCTACACGTTGGTTTGCAGATTTGGTAATGTTTCAACAGTGTGTTGTAGACTTGAGATCCGAAGATAACCAAATGCCAAGATCCTTCACCACACGGCAGTGGGATAAGACATGATTTGGTGATAATGCATAATCACACATTAAATTCTGTCTCCCAAGATGAAATGTGGTGCATTTTTTTGGAGCAATTGGCAGATGTCAATCAGACGAACAAGTGGACAGTTCAGAAGTGCTACTGACCAAACCTCTGTAGGAAGCATTATCAACAACAGGTAACTATGCCACCACATCATCAGCAAATTTTTTCAGCAATGTATCAACCTGCTTTAGTTTTTTAATCGTTTAAAAACAAGATGAACAGGCGTGTTCCCAGAACACTACCCTGTGGAACACGACTAGTAACATGTTTAGTACTAGAACATGCATTATTATAACAGTAATAAATCCAATAAGTAAGCAAAAAAAGAACACGGTAAATTTAAACAATACGAATCAGTAAAACTAAGACAATATGCCAAAAAAATCAGTACAACAAAAATCAATGCATCCTAAAAATAAAGTACTGGCTGGAGAAAATAGTCACATCTATACTTTGTTTCACATTATGTTTGTAGGAAATTGAATGTATGACGTCTCGTTTCCTTCCACTGCGAGCGCCAAAAACACGTAAAAAATTCCGCTCGTAGATTCTAACAGTAGCTGTGTATATAGTCTACAAGTGTGATATTCACATGTTTTTGCACTCGTAGTGCGAGGAATCGTGGCGTCATACAGTCAGTTTCATGCAAATTTAATGTGGAACAAACTATAGTCATCCCAGAAACATCTAACATTCCCAGAAATTATCTATCTAATGCATGTTTGAAAGAGCAAACTTGAGTAAATAAGGCCTGGAGTGATTGGATTTTTGGTATGGAAGACATTTCACTGATTTTTCCCCTTACACTACATTCCCAGAGAGGCCAGACCCGTCCCAATCCGACCCTGATCACAAGTTAAAGACTTAACGAAGCAAACCTTGCATTAAAACTCAGGTCTGCCCGCATACAAGGAATACCAGAAATTAAAATTAATAAAAAAAAAAAGTACCCACTGACAGGGCAAAGAATCGCAAGTATATACATATGCAAAGAAACACCCTTAATTTTCTGCCAATTAATATCTCTTCAGGATTTGATCACCTACAAAAACAACAACAAACACCGCCTCAAGTCAACCACCAACCATTAAAACGCAACATAGCATTAAGAACTCGCCAGATACTTACAATAAAAAAACAAAAAACGGCAAAAATCCGAGCGTTGAAACCTCCCTCGCCCAACAACATGCACACTCCATCTTGAATAGTGACGTTTGACGAGGGACTATTCAGTCGGTTTTGTGCGGATTTTGTTGTTTTATTGTAAGTATCCAGCGAGTTCTTATGCTATAGTGCTTTGTAAAGGTTGGTGGTTGACTTGAGGCTGCGTTTGTTGTTTTTTTTTGTAGGTGATCAAGGCATGAAAAGACATCAACTGGCCGCAAATGAAAGGTGTTTCTTTACATATATGTACTTGCGATTCTTCACCCTGTCAGTGAGTATACCTTTTTAATAACCATCGAAAGTCGCAAAACAACGTTCTACCAGTTAGAAATGAGAAATAAATTTAAAGTCCTATAACTCCAGGTTGTATTTCGTTTTAAAAACTACGACTGTGTTCAATTTTGATGAAATCCTAAACTGATCCAACATTTGTGGGCTAATGTTTTCCATACACTCACCTTGAAGTGAAATCTACGCTCAGTAATTAAAGCAACCTCCAACAGACGATAGATACTACAGCCGCAGAGGAATGAAGACTGTTTAATGCGGCGTTTTGTTGACAGTACCTGGTTTTAACGAGGAAAATTTGTACATACTTGGATTTGGGGTTGTACTATTCGTTCACCCCTACGCACCACCTGCACAGCAGGCGAATAATAGACGACGTCACACGGCAGAGCTGGGGAATCTTTCCGTATTTTTTGACCTTCGGAATACGTTTTCATCCAAATGCTGTAAGTGTCAACTCTGTTGTGAACGATGGTTGCCACACTTAAAGGGCAATTACATCCATTTTGACATGCGTGTTTGACGTTTGGATCACTTACACAATAACTAAACACAAGAATTGCGGTGAGAATACGTTACTTACGTCCGATATAACAATTTAATTACTGCATCACCAAAACACGACACGGAGGTCGCCATTGTTTTGCTAGAACGCTCAGAAATTAATGCCGACAGATGTCACTTTTCGATTTCGACTCGCAGCCGATTGAGATAGCTGTATTGACTGTGAGGAGCTCAAGCGTCTGACGGCCTTAGCTATTTTAACGGGGAATGAAACTTTTTTCTGTTTTTTTTTTTTTTTTTTTTTTTTGCGGACTTAGGAAACTTTTAAACGGTGGTTAAGTCAGTGCAATTTTAGACTGTAATTTTGCACAGTATTTTTGCCGTTAGTTTGGTTAAGTACACTAACAAGAATGAGTGTTTTACGATCTTAACAGAAGGAATTACACGTGTGTATCCATAACATAATTCGTTGAGCGTTCGGTATTTGCAGAAAACATTTTTCTTACTGTTTTAAATGTTTTATTATTGGAAAAAACTGCTTCAGTTTAGCACAGCGCAGTGGGAATCTACATCTCGGGGGCGCCCCCCCCCCCCCCCGGCGCCTTGCCCCCAAGATGGCGGTGCTCACGCCCTTCAAATCGGCCGGTTCGCGCGTTGCTGGAGACAATGATGTGTGACCCCCTTGGTTCATTCATCACCGATAATATTTATGCCAGATTTCTCCATAACGGCATTACTATTATACACTTGCTGAACCCAGTGGCGTAACTTACGTCTGTGTGGCAAACGAAGGCTCGGGACTTTCTTACCTTCTTTAATTTGGTTCGATGACATTAAACATAAAAACCGTAATCAGAAAAATTAAACGGTCCATTAGATCTGCCCTTTCTTTCAATCCGCCCATATTAGCTCTATTAAGTGATTTACTACGACCAACAGTTACTTCCTAAAACACCAATCTAATCAATCGAAAATCACCACTGTTTGGAGTCAGTTCTGGTTCCACACTTGACGTCACCGGTACTATTTTGTTGTTCGTCAGCCATTCATACATTCCAAAACTAGAATCACAACTCGACAAACGCATCAAAGCAGTCTAAATAGCGGTCTAAATAGCGGAAATTAAACCAGGAAAGGAATTCCGTGCTAAAACACACAAATTATCGACTTTCATAGAAGCACTCGTCGCAATATGGCCGAAAAGAAACTGTCCTTCAGTTTGAAGAAGCACTTGGATTCTGCACTAGTATACGTGCAAAAGAAACGCACGGCTCTTGATGTTCCTGCCGTTACAACCGAAACTTTACGAATGGTGAGAATCAGAGTCGTGTTAGAGTCTCAACATACGGGATGTCTTGGCTTTCAACTGCACATTTAGACTGGCCTTCCTAAGGTTTGCTGCATCCATTTGCTTGTTTCACACGCACATACTGGCTTTAGAGAGCAAATGCAAATTTGTTCTTTTCAGCAATACATACGTAATTCAATGCATATCCGTAATGTCTCATATCTGTTTGCCCGTATTTCACAACCATACCTTTTGTTCTCTTTCAATAGATTCGTTCTGAATGACATCACTATAAGCCTACATCACGCAACTTCTTTTTTGGAAAACCTCCAAAGTTCTTTTTTTTTTTAAACACAAAGAATAACCGACACATTAAAAATTTATTAGGTTGGCAACTGCCGATCGCGCACAAAAAATGCATGAGTTTTCACATTGGAAGTCGAAATAATCGTTTTACCTACACTCTCGAAAATCAGAAATTACCGAACGTGGGCAAGATAAAAGATCTTGGTATTTGGTTCACAAATGACTTAAAATCTTCGATCCATTGTGCGCATATTGTCTCCTCTGCAAATCGCCGGTTGGCAATTGTCCAGCGCTGCTTCACCTCAGGAGACGTTCCTACAAAGGTATGGGCTTTCAAGGTCTATGTTCGACCCCTATTGGAATTTGCAAGTCCAGTGTGGTCCCCGTACCTACTTAAGGACGTTGATCTCATTGAGACGGTACAACGCCGCTTTACTAAGCGTCAAGGCGGACATTATTTTGGTATTCAAGGCTATCTATGGTCTTCTCGATGTTGGCCTGCCGTTTTTTGACTTTTACCCTATCCATAGGACACGCGGCCATAGTCTCAAATTGATTGCTCAAACGTCACGATTGGACTGTAGACATCATTTCTTTGCTGTAAGGGTGGTCCCAGCCTGGAATTCATTGAAAACGGAAACTGTTACACCTGGGTCTATTGATATTTTTAGGCGACTACTAAATTCTGAGGACCTCACACCATTCCTATTAAGACCTAACCACTGCATTTCTCTTTAAACTTTGTAGTTGACACCTTGTAGACTGTTTTGTTTAAATGTTAGTAGACTATGTTTAAATGTTGGTTTTATGAGGCTGACAGTAAGTGAAACGTGTGATCCTTGTCAGACCTGTTTGCCTTGTCGATCTTGCAATAAATGTATTATTATTAATATTATTATTATTATAATTATTTAAACGAGGTAGCGCTGCTTGGTTGGGGAAATTGGCTGGAGGGATTTTAGTAAACCACCAGAAAGCATTTGACACATTCGGTAATACACGTGAGCCGGATAAAACTCAGCAGGGATGTGCACAGGCCCCCGAGAGTAAAACTTTTATCTCGGAGCTTTTTTTTTTTGGTGTTTTAACCCCCATTTGTGGGACTTTAACCATTTCTGCCCCTCTTTGCACCACTTTCTTAGCCGTTATTGTCACTTTCTTGAGTTTTTTAGGCTCTATTACACCACCGCTCCACCGAGAAAGGGCACTTTTTTTCAGAAAAAAAGGGCACTTTGCCATGAGGGCAGGGGCTAGAGCCCCTCCCCCCTGCCCCCACGTCCCTGAAACTCAGGTTTGATACTTTAACCTCCAGCTCAAGAGACAGTCGCCCTCATAATCCGGTGCTACCCTCTCATTCCCATAAATAGGCTGACTAAAATATTTCCCACCCGTTTTGAAGCTCTCAGTCCTCTTATAACAATGCAACACGACGGGATCGCAACAATGAACGAGGAGTGGTGGGATCCACGGTTGAGGGCTGGGATCCTGTATCCCAGCACTCCACGTGGAACCCACCCCCCCTCTGTGTTAAATGAAAAGCTGAAGAAAACAAACAAATGTAATAATAA
>JAHWFP010000616.1:0-10292 GCA_023313725.1 Lithobius niger | reverse complement strand
TTAGACGTTTTTGAAGATTTCTCAAGAACGGTTTGTGCTATCGACATGCGGTAAAGAGCGATGTAAAACTCTCGAAAAGGCGCTTCCAATGGTTTACTTTATTGTCCAAAGAAGATAAAATTTGAAAAAGTTGTACCGTTACCAGAAATTCTTTTCCTCGTTTTTTAAAGAATTTGTGATTTTTTTTATTTTTCAGGTTGTGATTGTCCCAGTCAAAAAATAAACAAAAACCTCCAGCACAGTACCATTTAATGCGCAGATGCAAAATTTCAACAAGCTAGGTTGAATAGTCTCTTTGTAATCCTTTTCCAAAGAATTCTAACACATTCACATGCTATTAGTATGTGAATGTGTTAGAATTGTTTGGAATAAGATTACAGAGAGACTATTAAACCCAGTTTGCTGAAATTTTGCATTTAAGTATTAAATGGTACTGTGCCGGAAGTTTTTGCTTATTTTTTGACTGGGACAATCACAACCTGAAAAATAACCTGATCATTGTAGGCGCGCGAAGGATCATATAGGAACGGCACGTTCTTAAATATAGTTAACAGTATTCAACAGAAAATCTCTTAGACACCACATTTTAAAACGGATTTTTAGCAAGGGAAAGACTGACGGTAAGTGAATAGACCTTTGGGGCCGTCTTGATGTGGAGGATTGATATAAAAGATGATGTGGGAGGTATATCCCTTTAACTGCTGGTTGACTTAGCTGACTTTTTACTTTAGTAGATTTTTACATATCAAAAACCAAAACTGGTAAAAGGGGCCGCCAAGTTCCGAATGGTTCGGCCCTTCAGAGGAGTGATATCAACACACCAAAACATTCGCCAAGTTAATCGCACCGCTTAATAGTTCGAAGGTTAAATGAAAATTAGAACATTGCTACTTTCGGTAGCAATGTTCAAGTTTTCATTTAACATCCAAAGTATTATTCGGTGCGATTAAGTTGGCGAATGTTTTGATGTGTTGCCATATCACTCCTTTGAAGGGCCGAACCATTCGGAACTTGGCGGCCCCTTTTACCAGTTTTGGTTTTTGATATGATATCACTCCTTTTTTTAAATTGTGTATTGCCTCAACTGCACTACTGTGCAGATGTGTACTATAAAGTGCCACATCAACAAGAAATGAGTTTTCAACAATTTGCTACTACCTTTTGCCTATAGGCCGAACCATTCTCAACTTTGGCTTCTCCCGCGTACACTCGAAACCAGCGTTGCTAACGTAGGAAAAATGAAAAGTGCTCGGATCACGGCCAAAATCGGCATGCCCCATGGGGACGATGCTAGATGGACGGCCCCAGAAGATGGGCGCCCTGGCACCAACCCTGTCTCGTTGGTGACCCCAGAGGCACTTTTCGTAGCATTATGGAAGGTACAGAGTCACCCTCTTTATGGGTTTTTAGTTTGGTTTTAATTTTGTTGTAATTTGTATTACAATATTTAGTTAGTTTTGGTGTGTTGATATCAGTCCTTTGAAGGGCCGAACCAGTTTCAACTTAGTGGCCTCTTTACCAGTTTTTGGCTTTGTTTATTTTGCTTTGTTTTTACAGTTGGTTTATTTTTCGTGAATTGGACGTGAATACAACTTCTTTGTAACGTTGTTTAGATTTATCGTGATGCACTAGTGTGTGTCTAGGCACGTACGTCAGTATCCACGTTCTCATTGTCCGTACTTTTGGCCGTCCAATGAGAGACGATGCCGACAATGCTAACAATGGTTATAACAATACTTTCGTACTTACGCGCCCTCCCATGCCATCCCTTTTACGCCCCCAGGCTCCAAACCATGAAAGGTATGCAGTTCGTATTGTACTGCATCCATTCGTCCAATTTCATAGCTGGAAGCCTCCACGTTATCTCGGTATCGATGAATAATCACCCTACGGGATTTAACATGGGGATGAACGACTTAGCTAGCTAGTAGATAGCTAGTTAACACATTTACAACGTTATTGAGGATCAGATTTTGCACTGAAAGCAGCTTAGCTGGCATTCCTACACGAGTTAAATTTTATCAGGTGGGTCATTGCTCTTGATTTCAACACAATTTAAGCTTTTGTACCGCATTATTATTGTTCCCCAAGTACCTGAAATGTGCCCAACTATGCTTCAAGATATAAGACACTGACGCTATAGCGCCGCGCTACAATGGTTTACAACCTCGAAAATTGAACTGATGTGATATTTGTTGTGATAATTGTTGCCTAACTTGGCGCGACATGCTAGCGTGTGTCTAGACTGTTGCAATCAAGCATAACAGTGCTGTACTCTTATCGAAGAGGGAGTGATTACTTCCTGTCCTGGTTTAAATAAACTAAGTGCTGCTATTAAAGTTGTCACCATGAGAGAAATTGAAAGTCCTAAGTTTAAACTACGATACTTTGAAAGGTTGAACTGGCTGCACAAATGTACATTTATAAGTTTCAGTGAAGCAAGAAAAAAGTTGAAATACAACAATTAAGTTTTTACATTAATATGATCAAAAACGGGTTGAATTGCTGCGAGCATCTAGAAAACAACAATCTGATTTTTTTTTTCCAAAAACAAATAAAAATGAAGCGTCTAGTCTTAAGACATCAAACTCACTTTATGATTGCAAACAGTGTATTTTATCAAGAACCGTGACTTATTTAGTTTTATAAAAACCGTGCTTCAATAAAATCAAATCCACGTTGGACTAAATTTTTAGGTTACACATAAAAACCCTAAAATATATTGCAAAAGACAAGGGTTAAGTTTTAAGTTTAAGTGTTAAATTTAGAATTAGGAGTACTAAATAATCAAGACACACGCTAGTGCGGTGAATAAAGCTGGTTTTTAGCTCATTTTATAGGTATTGCTACGGACATTTGCTCTTTTCATAGGAACCTTTCTAAATGGTCAAGTGGTGCAGGGGTTAAGGAGCTCCAAACGACCAAATTGATTGTTTTACATTGTTTTAAACATTGTTATTATGCAACAATGCCAAACTGAACATTAAATAAATTCGTTTGACTTCCTTACTAATATGAAATGCTGTCATATAAAAAAGGTGACTGCTGTCCTCAAAATGTAACGAAAGCCAACAAAAAAAAAAGGACCCGAAAACTAGATTGATGTTTTCGTTTCATAATTACTAAGAAAAACAAATGCATTTCATCAAATTGGGCCAAAAACCGCTGATATCTACCGCAAAACAAAACTTGTTAAGTATTCCCGCCAAGGTTTTCGACCGTGTGAAGTCGTGATATCAAACGCCAAGTCCTTTCGCCAATCGAATCCCACCGAGTAAGGCTTCAAACGTTAAACGAAATAATTGAAAATTGCGCAGTAAGCAATATTCATACATCAAGGATCGCGGAAGCGGTCCTTATGTAAGCTTCAGCATGAACTTCCATGTTAAACGTCAATCTCCGATAGTCTCGCCCAGAATTGACATAGACCAACGAAATTCGGTATTTGGGGTCGTGTCGTAACTATTTCACCACCTTACAAATTTTAATGACAACAATCAAACCGTTCGGCGTCCACAGCATGGCCATTTCTTGTTGATGTTGTTGTTGTTATTGTTGGGACTCTTTGCCCTCACCTGGAAACCGAACCAATTTTCAAGTTCTATAGCTTAAAACGTAGGTCTGGACAAGGCCTAGGGCCTTTTGCAGGCTATTTTAACGTAACTACAATATTCTTGACACGGAAAGCCAAATGGGTTAAAACATTTGCTCTTACCTAGAGATCGAACCAATGAACCGATTTTCAATTTGTATAGCTTAAAATGTAGGTATTAACACCGACCAGGGCCTTTTGAACCCGATTTTGATGTTACTGCAGTATTCGTATCGGCAGAGCAATTATTATTGTAGAGCACTGGGCAGAGATCATTAAGTGGAGTAACAAATTTTTGCAGACATTTTGCAGAAAACATAAATTTGGTACACAAGTCTTTCTTAAGAGTAAAAATCGAACCAGCCATGGACCCCAATGAAATACCCAAAGTGCCATCAGTGCCCCCCCCCCTCCCGCCCCAGAACCTCCTCGTGATGCCTCCCAGGGGTTTGGGCAACAAATTCTTATAGATCAAGCTAAAAACATGAAATTAGGTGCAAAAGTCACTCTTAGCAGTATAAAACAAATCAGCCATGGAAAAGACACTCTTATAACAGTTATTTTAAGGTGATTACAGTGTTCTTTTCTGTGTTATTCTAGCTAAAACAAGAAGAAGAAAAAGGGATATTAGTATACGTGTAAAAGAAGCTCCAGCTTTTTTTTTGGGTCGCTGGAGATTCTTTTACACGTATTAGTGAGACGCTGATGGCTTACATGTCTTTTTCCAATATCTGTTCTTTTAGGGCTTTAAGTTTTTTAAGGCTTACATCCGTATTTTATACGCTTAAGCGTTTTTTAATACTAATGTCATTTAACCTTCGAACTATTTCTCGGTGGGATTAGCTTGGCGAAAGACCTTGGCGTTTGATATCACGACTTCACACGGCCGAAAAGCTTGGCGGGAATCCTTAACAAGTTTTGTTTTGGGTTAGATAACTACTTATTAACAACTACCTTTTCCCTGGCATGGTACTTGCCTCTTTGCAGAAACATCGCCACTCTCCAGACAAAGGTGAGCGTGGCATCCCTTGGCTGTTGGGATAGAGCTATGCTTCCGTTTGGATGCTTCTCTACTCTTTTACACGACTAGCTGGCCGGGTCCAACAACAAATAGCCGAACCGCGGACTATAGCGATGACGATGTGAAGGCGGGAGACTGTTTTCCCCACCTCAGATTTGTGTTTGTTTGGGCGCAAACTCAATAACGTGGGCCTATGAAAAACAAAGTGAGCATCTCGAAGATCTTGGTTGCGAAACTGGGAACGCATCGAAGGAGCAAAAACAATATAGCGGCTACGTACTGTGCCTAAGGTGGAGCTTATTAATAAAGATTTAAACTATTAAATAAATATTAATTGGAAAAACAAGACTAGAATAAATCTACTTAATGGAAAAGCCAAAATTGAAGCAACAGAATTTTTAGATACGATTGAATTAAGGCAAATGAAGTAACACAAACAGCAGTGTTTGTATTAACACTGGCGATAGCTAGTGTTATTAAGGTCGACCTAGGATCTCTGTGTTAAACTTTCAACTTTGATAACTTATAACTTCGTCAAAATTAAATTTCTTTAAACCAAATTTGGAATCTAGCCTTGACTAGTCAAGGCCTGTCTACAGTCCAAAAATTGTGTAATTCAGTGCAGCAAAACCCGAGATACAGAGAGGGGCCAAATAGACAACTTCTTGTTCTTGGTCTTGTTCTGGGGATGTACCTTTCGTCTGTCCTCTCTACAAGTCAAACTATTTGACCTGTAAAGCTGGTTTTTAGCTCATTTTACAGGTATTGCTCCGAAGATGTGCCCTTCCCATAAGGCATTTTCTAATTGGTCAAGTGGTTCAGGGGTTACGGAGCTCTAAACGACCAGATTGATTGTTTTACATTGGTTTTAAACATTGTTATTATGCAACAATGCCATTTAGCAAACGCCCGCTGCAAGACGTAGACTGGAGATTAAAGGATTTGTTTGTATTATTAACACTAGCGATAGCCAGGTTAGTAAGGCCATAGCTATTTATCGAGCTTAAAGTCGGCGTAATAAAACAAACAACAAATTAATTATAAAGGTGTCACACATACCCCACCCTTCATCCACCACCACACCTATTTATTACAATTCTCAAAGTAACACGGATTAATAAACAAAAACGTATCGTTAAAAGTTAAAAGTAAGAGTCTAAAAAGTCAAAACCTGTAAGGAACATGGACAAGTTTTGACTGTAAGGGTCTAGGTGTCAAATTTGGCCACTAAGACGCTGCTAAGCATTAGACCCTTACTACCCGGTGATCATGTTAATGACTTAGTAGCTCAATTTTGTAATCTAATTGTATAAATGTATTTCAAGCCTTTTCGTATTGAACGTGTGTATGTATGGTTATAAATTTTTTTTTGTTCTTGGATATGTTTAAACAACTTCAAGAATACAATTTCCTTTGTAATTTGGCACTCTTTTGCTTTCTGTGACTTTTGACCCTTTGAAATTAGTTATTATCTTTGTATGAACTTCGTACATTTAAAGCAATTGACAACCACCAATAATGATCTCTGCTGCAAATACCAAACCAAGACAAAAAATTTTCAAGGTAAAGCAAAGCAGGAAACGCACATCCCACTACCACGATACTTGCTTAATTAATGAGTTAGTAAGCCAATTTTGTAAATTAAACTTTGTAAATATCATCCCAGCCTATTCAGATAGAATGGGTGTACACGCTTACGCTTGTAGCAGGATGTCTTGCTTTGAATCGCTGCCATGTTACCAAACCGAAAAAAAAAAATGTCAACCTAAAGCAAAGTAGGAAATCCACACCCCCACTATCATTGGATCATCACATGGGTCTTTATAGGACGATCTCGGATAGCTGTTTCTCAAAAACCGGGTAGTAAGGGTCTAATGCTTAGCAGCGTCTTTCTGGCCAAATTTGACACCTAGAACCTTACAGTCAAAGCTTGTCCATGTTACTTACAGGTTTTGACTGTTTAGACCTTTACTTTTAACTTTTAACGATACGTTTTTGTTTATTATAAGGTAATACACGACGGTGATTTTTCGGTTCAAGTTTCTGTGAAAGCAAGTGCACTTCATGAAGAAATATTAATCCAAATATATTGTTCATGAAACCCATAAACGTCAGCAATTGCTGGACATAAAAGTAAAAGCTGCGTGGCTTTATGCCTAAAACGCAAATACAAGCATGGCGTAAAATGACCTTGGTAATTTCTCCGTGAGAGCAAAAAGTGAACGTTTTGTTGAATAAAAAAGTTCGTGGGTTGAATTTAAAAATTCTGTATTTTTGGGAATTACGTCCTTCTTTCTAAATTGTCCGAATTTATTAGAATTTGTTCAGATTTCACTAAGAACTGGTAGAAAAGACAAAAATACCAGCTGCAACTGGTTAATTTTTGTTTTTATTGCGTACAATGAAACATACATTACCTATTATTTAATTGGCAGTTCCCCCCTTTTGGAGTTCTTATCCCTAGAAGTTAAAGTTGTCTTCCCTGCCGTACTCGTACCCCCCTTTAACTGCGCATACACGGGCGCAGGGCTCCTATATAAACGGTTCGATCGGAATCCGTCTTGTCCTGGAACCTTGGAACCGAGACGGGAGGCAGGGTGGGCCTATAGGTAATGCATATTTTCATCGTAGGCAATAAAAACAAAAATTAACCAGTTGCAGCCGATATTTTTGATCGGACTGGTCGAGGTGGTGGTGTTGCTGTTTTCTTACGCGACTCAATTAAAATTGGCTCAGTAACCTTCTCTAAAGAATCCGAGGCACTATGTTTTGTCCTCCTGGTACTTAATGTTAGGTTAACATGTTGCTATTTGCCAAACGGTAGGGATAAAGAACTTATTGTAAAAATGTGCAATTACCTTCGGTCAACCATTGATCCAACCTTTACTAATCTTGTACTAGGAGATTTCAACATGTCATACATTGATTGGAGAAAGAGATGCACATCAAATGCAAATCAACAAATTTTCTTAGACTGTATTCTGGACTTCGGTCTTGACCAGCTAGTTACAAAGCCAACCAGAAATAATAACATTCTTGACCTCATTTTGGTTGATAACGAGCGAGCTATCTTTGATACTGATGTTGTTGCACACTTCAGTACAAGTGACCACACTACTGTGACTTTTCAGCTTTAAACTTTAATCAACTAACTGGTACCAACAATAGAGTAAACTACTATAGTAAACTAATTTTGATTGCCTACGGGTGAAGTTAAATAAAATTTGTTGGGACTCTTGTCTCAGGGACCTCAATACAGTTGATAGCCTGTGGAGCCTATTCACAAACATCATATCTGACCTTGTAAACGAATCAACTGTGTATTATAAAAAACGGAAAAATAGTAGTGTAAAAATACCTAGAGAAATTAAAAAGCAAATGACTCTAAAAAGGAAGATTTGGAAAAGGCTAAAACTTGATAGAAGTAATATCAACGCTAAATTATACAAGGCATGTAATATTAAGTTAAAACAGCTGTGTAAAAGCTACGAAATAAATACAGAACAATAATTTTGTATGTGATGATAATAACACAGATCCATTTGATGCAGTCAAACAATATACCAATCCTAAAAAATATTCTAGAAACCATTTGCTTTACACCAGAAACTATTCTCTCACATTTAAATACCTAAAAAACAGCTCAGCAACTTGCCCCGATGGGTTTTTTCTACCTTTTACAAGACATTGGCAATTGAATTACATCGACCACTACTTCGGATTCTAAAAACGTCATTAAATACGGGCACTATACCGGATTGCTGGAAAAAAGCCAGTGTGACTAAAAAAAAAGAAATTCGGCTGAACCAATAAATTACCGTCCTATCTCACTTACGTGTGTCCCCTGTCGAATTCTTGAACGGATTATTTGTGATAATATCCTGAAATATCTATATGAGCTCAATCTTGTACCAAGCGACCAATTCGGCTTTTTGCCAGGCCGCTCAACTACACTTCAATTATTAACTTGTCTAAATGACTGGACATTATCAATGGAAATTTGCTCACTGGTTGATGTAATCTGTATTGATTTCGCGAAAGTCTTTGACTCGGTGGTACATTCCAAACTACTTAAAAAAAAACTGCATAATGTTGGTATTGACGGTAATATCTTTCTATGGATAAGAGATTTTCTTCGCAATAGATCGCAAGCGGTTAAATTGGGAACTTCTCTGTCTAACTACTTGCCATTTACGAGTGGTGTCCCACAGGGTTCAGTATTGGGCCCCTTACTTTTCACGATTTCCATTTCTGATCTGTCAACCACCATTAATGGCATAAAAATGCCTAAATTCGCGGATGATGTTAAGATTTATAGGTCAATTACAACTGCTAGCGACCATACTCTGCTCCAAACAGCGATTGAACATGTAAACACGTGGTCCACTAGATGGCAGCTACCAATCAATGTCCAAAAATGCCATACTTTCCCAATTGGTAAAAATAATTGCAAATCTACATATTCACTAGATAACCACGACCTTAAATTGGAAGTTAGCATTAAGAACCTTGGAGTATACCTGTCATCAGACTTAAATTTCTCTAACCACTGTAATCAGTTAGTTTCCAGGGCAAAGCGAATTGGATACATGCTAAGACGGTGTTTCACATCTCGTGATGTGCCAACTTTAATTAAAGTTTATACCATTTATGTGCGGCCTATTCTAGAATATGCCAGTCCAATATGGTCACCTCATCTATTAAAACATATCAAACGTATCGAATCTGTACAGAGATCTTTTACCAATTATCTTTCAGGATGCTATAACATCTCATATGTACAGCGACTAAACCACCTTGGCCTTGAATCTTTGGAGCTGCGACGACTTCATGCCGACCTTTGCCTTACTTTTTCCATTTTACGTGGACTTGTTGATTTAGATCCAAATCTTTTTTTCTGTATTCGTGGCACTGGGTATACTCGGGGTCATATCTTTAAACTAACAGTAGCAGCAGTCAAAAATGATTGCAGAAAGTACTTTTTCTCAAACCGTGTGGTGCATCCGTGGAACTCCCTACCATCGGAGTTGGTAAACTCCACCAGTCTACAGCAATTTAGACGTGGTCTCAAAAAGACTGATTTTTCGAAATTTTTAATGTGTTTCTGATTTTAACTTATTGCAACTGTGTGATGATAACATTTTTTGTAGCAGCCATCTATGTTTTATGCATATTTTTCTATATTAATATATTAGTTATAATAGTTCTTAATTGTTTTAACTGTTTTTAATTGCGACAATTGTTTTAATTTGTTTTAGTTATTTTAGTTGTTTTTAATTGAGACAATTGTTTTAATTTGTTTTAGTTATTTTAATTGTTTTTAATTGTAACAATTGTTTTAATTTGGTTTAGTTATTTTAATTATTTTTAATTGTGACAATTGTTGGCTGTATTTTAATTTTTAGGACAGGTGTTAGTGGATACTAAGCATCCCTTCCTGATTTCCTTTTGCCAATTTTGGTAATAAATTTAGTATTAATATAAATTTAAATTAATTTTAATTGCCGATGAAAATATACATTACCTATTATTTAATTGGCAGACTTCGTCAACGGGTGGCAGACCCAAGGTTAATGGCGCAGGCCTCCTATATAAATGGTCCGATCGGAATCTATCTCGTCTTGGAACCTTGGAAAACCTTGGTACCGAGACGGTAGGCAGGGTGGGCCTATAGGTAAT
>JAHWFP010000615.1:46659-58350 GCA_023313725.1 Lithobius niger | reverse complement strand
GCTTATAACTCACCGTCCAGTGTCTAGCCACTGCTAAAATACACATGTAATGTCGCCTAAGTGTCCGATGTTTGTCGCCAAATTGTCCAACCGTTTGGAAAATTGTTGTTTTTCTCGCCAAAGTGACCGTCGCCTAAATGTCAGTGAATCCTTAAAGCCCCCAACCAGACTGGCTGATCGAGTCTGCAAGACGACGTAAGATGGAGTACCGAAGACTTCAAAATTGGTCTTTTAACGCAACAAGAGCCTACGATTGCAGCAATTTTGACCTTGTAGGCGTGTAGTAAAGCATCGATTTCGCACGAAATTTTCTTCTGTCTTTTTTTTTTAATTTAATAAAATAGAACGAGAACACGAAGCAATTTCTTGCTTATTTTAGCTCACTACAATATTTTCAAATTACTAACAACAATGTTTGTATAAAATCAAGTTAAAGTTACCTTAAGCACAAATAACATATTGATTATTAGTAACATAAAAATGAACATACCCTTTTATACACAATTCAAACATGGAAACAGGGTTTATGATGTTATGCTTGTCTTTTAGCTTTTTTCTTATTAGTATCAAATATGATAATTTCGTAATTCACTTTTTACAATAAAAATTTGTACATTTTAGTGTTTCAGGTAGTTGATCAAAAATAAATTTGCAATAAAATTCCTCCCTCCTTTTGCCATAGTAGTTTCTGCATAGAGGTGTTCTTAGTTTTCTGAATCTAACTTTGGACTTTCGTTTCACAGTTTCTTGTTCCCTTTTTAGTTTAAAGTAGTTTTTAATTAGTGTCACATACATAATTATTCCATTAACATTTCTGACATTTAAAATTTTGTGTAACCTTATTTCCGTAGATATTTCGTTATCGATTTTGTAACTTGCCCAATTGGCACGCGTGGTCATAACTGGAAACTTATTGTCCCAAATTCTCGTCTTGACTGTCGCCGAAACTTTTTTGCGGTACGGATTGTCCCAATCTGGAATGGCATTGGGTCCAACACGGTGAATGCACCTACTGTACCGGCCTTCTGTATATTATTGAAAGCAGAACCAGTGCACACATTTTTAAAACGCCCATTGCCAGAAAGTTTTTAAATTTTGAATTTTTAGGTTTTTAGGTTTAAAATTTTAAAATTTTGGGTTTTAATTTTTAATTTTGATTTTTAATTTTAAATGTTAATTAAAATTTTGATTGCCAAGGAACGGATTAAGTGGCTCCACAGCCCTTCCGTCTCTCTTCCACGTATTGGTGGTAAATTTTATTATTATTATTAATATTCAATACACTGTTTTCTTTTACGAGGTGGGCAGTTTTTATTCTTTTGTTATTTTGAAACAATATTTTTATTATTTTGATTTGTACTTTCTGTAGTCGCGTTAGTACTGTTTTTTTTTTTAGCTTTTCCGTAAATTTCAATTCCATATCTTATTACTGATTCAATTAGTGCATTATAAATTAGTTTTTTTTAATTTTTTGTGCTAAGTATATTTTTTTTTAAATGGTAGATCTTTGGCATCATTTGGTTAATTTTTTTAATGATTGTTGCTGTATGTTCATCAAATTTCCAACGACTATCAATTTTTATTCCTAACTATTTTGCTGAAGTTACTTTTTGGAAGTCTGGAGAAGGCTTTAGTTCGATTCTTTCTCTTACGAACGTCTGGTTCTGTTTGATTCCGCTAGCAGTGTTTCTCTTACGTGTTTTATCACTTTTAACCGCTTACGTACGGTTGTTCCTTTTGCGTGTGCACGTAATAGAATAAAACCCTTTGTTTTTCTTACGTGCGTTTGTTTCTGGTACGTGCGTTTGTTACTCTTACCGACAGTCAATTCCCGCACGTTCACTCGTTTTCCTATACGTCCGATCCTCTCTTATACGTTCGTTTGTTTCTTTTACGTTTACGCCTGTTACCTTTGTTACCTAGTTGTGTTTATCGTACGTATGTTTGTTTCTCTTACGCATTTTTCACTGCTTACGTACGTTTGTTCCTTTTACGTGTGCACGTAAGAGAAAAGCCCCTTCTACGTACGTTTGTTTCTATTACATCCTTCGTTTCTCTTAAAAGGTGCTTCGTTGAAAGTTGGGGCGGATAATGGGAGAGACAAGATGGAAGTTAAAGCTGTCAAACTTTTCATCTTTGTAACAGACCACTATATGTTACGATGAGTTTACAAGAAAGACTAAGTTTTAGAAATTAAGCAAGATTGAAATAGGGCGGTGTGTGTACTTCAGCTCTTGTCAATAAGGAGGGCGTGATCAGCTGGACCAAATAACACTGGTTTTATACCCAGTGATTGCTCAGGAATGCAGCTGCTATTATACCCCATTTGTCCCACATAGAACCTTATTGTTGCTTCCAGGCTACCTGCCCACGTGCTGGATGAAGTCTGCATCCCCTAGGTCCAGCTAAGCTTGAAGTTACTGTAATGCTTGTACTGACTTCAGGACGAATCTGGACTTCGTAAGAATAACGTAAGGCTACAGTAAAAACCCGACTACTTTCTTGGCTAAATTTTTTCAGTTTTGTCAGCCACGTCGTCTACTTTCCGTTTTTAAACTTTTCCAGGCATGGAATTTCATCTTAGTTTCCAGAACATTTCAAGGTTTTCAAGGACTCGCACGAACCCTGAATTACCTGTAGAGCTGTGCTAAGCCCACTAAGACGATTCTATAGTTTTTAAACATTTTCCAGCGATGTCGTTTAGCCTATAGAATGCACCAATAATTAGCAGATGTATCGTGTGAAAAAGTAAAAATGGTTAAAACATTTGAGTACAGCGGTAAGGTTTCACATGGACTAAAGAGTACAGGGATACTGCAATATCTGAAACATTACAGGAACTTCGTGTTATGTGGTTCGAGATTTCATTTTAGAGATGCCGGTTTTCGAGATTGTGTTCGTGTTTCCTTACCACCGAGCATTTCTTGGTAACAAGTTGTAACGTTTTTATTTCGTTTAGCTACAGATTCGTAAGTTTCTGCGAGATTCATATTTTTTTTCAGTTGTGTCTATTTTTTTCCAAGTTTAACGACTTTGTAAAACCGTCCCCTTTACGACTGCACAGTTGTTGTAAATTCAAATGCGCGTGACAAAACGGGGTCCAACGTTAAAAGACAACAAGTACGAACGACGTATGAATGTTTGGATCGCCTAAGTTTACTGCTACTTTAACTGCATTCAAATTAAGGTCGTAAACGAATTTCGTGTAGCTCCGAACGTTAAATGGTAATTTTAACACTTTTGTACGGCAGTACCCAAGGATACAAAGTTTAATATTAATAATACGCTTTGCGTCAGCTGGCTGTTATGTAGTATTTCATGAAAACAACTTAGCATAACAAAATGATGGTTTTGACGTCGTAAAATCACGTCACTGAATCGAATTTAGTCAAATTCAGTAAAACAGAATTACTGGAGCCAAGTCGTGCAGTTTTAGGGCCTGGGTGTAATTTACATACATTTTTTTTTTGTATAGCAACTTGACGACGAAACCACTAGATTTGTTAATGTTTCTTGAGTTTCGAAATGCAAGCACAGGCACGGAGTATGTTTCAAATAAAAGACCTTTAGTGCGGAATTTCAATGAGCTGCAGTCCGCTCGAAACGCCGGATTTGTGCTTGAAATTGTGCACTTTTGCCTTTTATTTCTAAACAATCTTTCTTGGGAAAGTAGGCACAGTGAACAAGCACTGATAAGTGGACAATGTCATGGATCCAAGCCAAGAGGGCAGGAGATCGAATCGCATCGCATGTACTTACTAGAAATATCGTGCGCTTGTTGCGAGTTTAATTCCGGATTTCAACGTTGGAACTGTACCACCCCAGCAAGGTTACGCCGATGACGTCATTTGTGAAATCTGCCAAGCCAGAAGTCCACATGACGTCAAATTGTAATGTGCCATTGTCACTCCAAAATTAATACGCATTGTTAGTTGAAATAATCCTATTTGATCAATTGTTGTAACAATACATAGCTATGATTTGTCTGTACATAATGCTTGACATCAATTGTAACGGCTCGAGCTCGCTTGGTCTTCCGCCGGGTGCTCCCAACAATTAGGTATTAACCTAAAATTCCATCCGCCACCAACTCTCCAACTCCCTGCAACCAAAGGTAATTTCGGACCTATAATTAGAATTTTTCCCAATTTCCCCAATCCCCGAACTTAAATTCAAACCAGACCAACCCTGTTGCTAGTTCAGCACTGCAACCCCGTAGCTACTTAGTCTAGCAGTCAACGTATGAAATTACCCGAAACGAACTAATCCAAATTTTCCAAGTAAGCCTAATGGCGTTGACATTCCATTTAGGGCCCTAAGCCAAGGTTAGTGTCGCCCTTGAACTTCAGGCGAGCCTGAGCACACGATCGCTCATATTTTACATTAAACTAATACCAAAACTGAACCATAACTACCAGCCTTGTTCCATCGGTTAAAGTTAATTTTGAATTCCCGCAACCCCTTGACAAGCACGACGGCACATTTTCAAGCAAGTCCCTTAACTGTGGGATTGGCATTGGGGCAGCTCCCACACGTACTAAAAACCCCTACACGCTTCGCTCACGATATTGGCGTCGAGCCATGCTTCATACAGTTTATTTGTCTATCACAGAGTGTAGAATAGAATATAATAGAATAGAAGGTGTCGGCCGTACCTCAGATGTTAAGTGGAAGGTACCACCATCAGAACATTTGCTTTTTGCCGCAAGAGGGAGGAAACCGGAGTACCCGGAGGATACTCTAGTGCAACGGGCGAGAAACAACCGGAGAAAAACCCGTACATATACAGTTCCCTTCACCAGGATCGAACCCGGGTCTGAAAGAAACTAGAGATTTACAGCTAGGACCAAGACTCCTATCGAATCTGACGCCCCAGCGCTCGCAGCTACGCGTGCACCCATGTAGGACGGTGTTACCAAGTCCTTGCACCGCCTTCACTCTTTAGCTACCTAAACCCAGTCAGTGTCACCCACTCCTGTAATCAGTGTAATTACTTACTTTTATGACTTGCAACTTCTGCAACGCACACTAGTGCGTTTCTTGATATTCAAATCTGATAGCAATGGAGGTTTACAACATTGCTTGTATAATCTTGGTGAATTTGAATTGATTACCAGGGCCGGCAGGCCTTGCTTATTAGAGTTCGTTTGCGCACGAGAATTTCAGAAAATTGGATAGGAGGAGGCGGCGGAGGCGGCTAACAATGTTAAAATGTTACAATGCTGCAACATGTAACAATAGGGTAACAATAGGCGAGGCGCACAATATCGGATTATAGCTCACACGAACAAGATCAACGATGGTTGGGTGCCGGGAAACTAACATTGTCGTTGTTAGAGTTAGCTAGATCGTTGTGGAGAACCAAAATTAAACGGTCTTGATTTTTCCTTAAATCTTCAAGTTTTAAACCGTAGGGTGCGAAGTCTTATATTATGAGGCCGTAGGCCTCAAAATTGGGAGGTCGACATGACTGTCTGACTTATTTACTTTTTCAATGCGGGCTTCGGGAAGCCAGTTGAATTGTTTCCGCGATTGTTGCCAAGATACTGAAACAATCCAGAATCAACTACTCATCGTGACGACGCATGTTAAATCCAGAAATACGCTAATGTGTTGCCATCAAATAATAATCACGGAACAAACCGTCGGCGGAACCTAAACATAAGTATCCATTTCTAATGTTCCGTTTTTTCGAAAACAAAAATCGGTGGACAGTGGACACATATAAAAGGGAAGCGAAAAAAGCCAACAAATTAAATGAGCAAAAAACATTTTAACTCCAATTCGCAAAACGTAAACCCACAAACACACACAAAATAGACGCCATAAACAGCAAAACGCTACAAAATTGAAAGATAAAAATGCACAAACGAACACAAAATTATAGTTCAAATTATAGTTCGTTGCGTTCGAGTGAACTCTAATCCGTTTTTAGTCGTGTACCTTCAGGGATGTGAGTGTGGGGATACGAGCTCTGTTTTTTTTTGCTCAATTAATTTACTTGAGTTCTACAGACCTGGGAGTCATGCACTCAATTCTGTACCTTAAACTTAGACCTGACAAACCATAACACCCACTGCCCACAATCTACAATTAACCACAAAGGAATTAGGGCACAGAATTCCAACAGAAACCAAAGTGTCGAATTCTGAATTTTATCTTGGTGTACAAAGCCATCAACAATACCTTTGTTCCTACTCGTTCATAATTCATTGCCCCAACCCGTTGTTGAAGCAAAGGACAGGAATCGATACCCTACGCTTCACGTTACCGTTGCCCCGTTCAAGTTCGCGATGTCCGTTGGATTTCTAAAAACTTGAAACCATAAATATTCGGGCAAAAAAAAAAAATACGTAGAAAATAGAAGAAAAGATTTGTGATAACGCATTCTTTGTGCCCGTCAGGGTTTATGCATAAACTCACAGAAAAACTTTCCATAACACAGTCACGTGTGCGATCAAACACCTAAAGACATAACCAAAAACCCAGCGCGCAAAAATTTTCAAGTTGGCAAAAATTTAAAGGTAGTTAAAGTAAACGATAATTATTTACGGCCAGAGTCGTACTTGTACGAAAGTAAAGTGGTCATTGTGACTGAGCGGTGAGAGAGGTCAGTCTGGTTGCTGCAGGTTTGCGGATCTGGTCGAACCCATGAAAAAGGGGCCCTGGCAAAGTCCCCGCCAGGACTGCCGGCCAGGGTAGCATGAGAGGCTACCACGGTCCTTCAGCGGCTGTGGGAACTATTCTGGCCAATACTGGGCAATCTTTCACCCGTACGATGATTGTAGGTTTCGTGGATCCAATCCTCGGGTTTGCTCCACCCTTTACCAGATATTTCTTGTTAATAAATAAAGTCTGGTAATGTGCAAAATTGAGCCGGTTCAGCCACACGAGCATTAAATTGCTTCGGCTGACTTAAGGCTCAAAAGAAATTAATTTTTTTAAGAAAAAAAAAAATTACAACTTGAACACTTCGGCAGGGGGGGGGGGGGACACAACAGATTCTAGTAGTTGGTGAATAAAGATAGCACCGGCCCAAAAATACATGTACAGTCATACAAAATACACAGGCCCCGTTTTCATTCTGGCCTCACATGAACAACAACACGACCACTCTAGGTCGTTTGTACAGGAAAAAGAAGAAGAAAAAAAACAACAATTATATTAAAGCTTTCAAATTAAAGCAATTAAATATCAGCGATTGTTGAAAGAGAAAGAGGGTAAGGTGAGCACAAACCAAGGCCATTCACCCTGGGCATAATCGAAAGATTATACACATTCAACACGCTTAGAATTACAAAAGAACTCTACGACACTTTCAAACATCAGCCACTAAAACCACAAAATCTAGGAAATAATGAAATAAATACGCGCAATTCATAAATGGAGTCCTTGCAAAAAGCGAAAAAGGGGCGGGAGGAGACAGACTGGGCATTACATTTAAAAGCATAATTTAAAGGTATTCTTCCCAACGCCATTTTTCTCGATCCTTCACATCAAATACGACCCCCAAAGTTCTATTTACTTACCGTTAGTCAATACCTGGTTAAAAATCCGTTTTAAAATGTGACGTCTAGGAGATTTTCTGTTGAATACTGGAAACTAATTTAATAGCATCCTGCGATTATAATACGATCCATTGCGCGCTTACAATCACCATGACGTTTCGTCTGTCTGTGTGCATGCACTCATTTTAAATCGTTTGGTAATAATTACCATGAGATCAAAAATCTAAAAGACTAATGCGGTAAAATTTAAAATTAATTATGCCAATAGATCGGCGAAGAAAAAATAATAAGATACTGGCCTGAAAAATTATAAAGTGTGATGTTAAAATATGAAAATCTTTCCAGTTTGGAAAGGCACAATTTTTGCTTTGATGCTGTTTCGTCTACTAGGCCCAAGGCCAACTGAGATAGTAGCTGCGTTCCTAGCTGCGAGGAAGGCAGCTACTATTTCAGTTGGCATTGTATCACTACGCTGAGTCTGGCGAAACGGTGCGATGGTAACATGCGCGGGTGGCGATCTGCTCGTGGCCGTTATAAGGCAGGCAGAATGTACCTTTAATAATGCGTTAATTGTATCCCTTTCTCTCTCGTTTGTTAAGAAAAAATTTGGTTAATACGTTTTACTCCGTTTTTCTTCTCTTTCTCTTGTCTTTCTACCCTCGAGTAAAGAAGATGCTTTCGTATCTCGCGCCATAGTAATGGCAGCGCCATTTTGTATTAGGCCTATTGGACCATAAGTGAAGCCTTCACTACTATTGACTTTTCGTCAGGATTCGGAGCCCCCGCAGCCCTCGTAGCGGCGGGTGGGAGCAGAGCATTGCTGGGCGGTATCGCGTCATGATGATTTTTTTAATTAATTTTTTTTCGACTAAAACGGAAAATTAACGCAGTGTAGCAAAATCGCCACAGTCTCTTCTAAGCATTGAAGGCTCGCGTGGTAAAAAAAAACTTTAAAAAACTCGCAAGCCAAAGAGGCTATGTCAGGTCCAAGCCATATAGAGGGGGCGGGGGGGGGTGGAGGGGCACAAGGATGACTAACAGGGGCACCAATTCTGTTATTACGAAATGCAAAATAAATTCATCTTTAACGCTCTACAAATGCTACTCCAAAAACGAATAAAGGTTGTAAACTGCAAAATAAAATTGGTAATACCTAAAAAAAAAATGGCCCATATTTTTTTGTGGAAGGGGGAGGGGGAGGGGATAATGTTTGAACCCCGCCCCTTCCCCCGCCAAGATTCGCTGGACAGTGTGACTGTAAAACGAGGATAGTTTCAGTTTTGGCCAAAGCGTGCAGTCTTGTTGTATTAGTTTGGTGATAAAACGTCTTTTTGTTTAAATATTCTTTTCCTGGGGGAGTGTGTCGACGGATGTTAAGTGGTGAAACTGGCCGACACATTGGGAGATGGAAAGAATGGTGCTTAGGCCTAAGGAAGAAATGGGCTGACTCCATCTTTAGCGGTTCAGGTTTTAGTGATCATGTAGCTCGCCCGCCATATTGCCAGGGACGGCAGCCAGCAAAGGCCAAGACATGAAGAAGGCTTGGGGTACAATTAGTCCGGGGAAAATGGTAAGAATTCTAATGGACTAGCCGAAAGACTTGCCGAGGATGACATCTTAGTTCGGCAAGTATCAAATTGGTAACCAGGAGACCCATCATGCCGCACGTCCTAGGCAACGACAACAATGGCGGTAGAAAAGCATACAGTATAAGTTACAATTGTTACATGGTGGTAATTAGTAATCATTGTAATACAGGCTTGATATTGAAGTCCACAGCCAAAGTCATCAGACCCAGGACCACAGGATATGAAAGGTCGACGGGGACCAAGCGCAACTGGTGATTGGTTGCGTCAACCCTCGTCGATACAGGAGGAGGGGGCGCACTTTGAACTTTCGCAATGGGGTGCACACCAAGCTAGCTATGCCACTGTCCCCCATGCATCGATGCAAGGAGCTTTCGGCTTTACCAAATTCATTGTGCAGCAACGACCGACTCTAACAAGTTTGTCCTATAGTTCAATTACCGCCGCAATAACGTGTAACGGAAAGTGCAGAGAGAGAGAATCTAGGAGAGGAAAAAGGCAATCAACGTCAGCAATCCTGTACCCCCTGTTGCCCGGGAAGCCGTCTCGTTAATAAACACTACACGCACCACTTACTTCGCTGCCCTTTATTACTGGGAAGCACACTTCAGTTTTACTTTTCCAACGAGGACCCAGCAACACGTGGCATTGGTTTCGCACTTAAAAGCGTCACAGGATAACCGCCGGAAGAAGCCTGTGGTTTCGGAACACACTCTAACCAGGTCCCTAGCAGTTGGCAGACCCTGACGTAAGGTCGTTCTTCCAGTCCCAAATCGATAATGCTACGACCATCCACAGTACTATTGTGAGCGCGGCGTATCTTGAGTCCTTCTGGTATTTTATGAGCGGCTATGTCTTCCTGGAGGGGGCGGCTTTAATCGACGGCCGCCATTGTTTTTGTAACTATTTTGGATATCAACAAGGCATTCTGCTACCAAAAACATACAATCGATTATTTGTGCTCATTCTGTCGGGGGCAAACTCAAGATAGGCTGCGGATACTTTAATTGGATAGAAATCGTCTGGACCTCTTCGCAAGTTGATCAGAACCGGATGTAACCACCCCCCTCCCCCAGGGTCATCCGACACAGAACATCACAAAATCGATGTACTGATTAACAGTAATTAAAGAACGGTAATCAATAGGATAAAAATTAATTGCAGTTATTGCTCACAATTCGTTCTTCATATTACTTAGAAAATCTGCAGTTTACACAAATATTCTACGTAACATGGTGAACGATGTGAGTTTTGTGAATTTTCATACGCAAAAAAAAGGGGTTCCTTTACGTCGAAACGGATACGCGGAAATCGGTCGCTTTGCTCGCTCAATCCTCGCACATCCGTCCCACACAGACGCGAATGTGTGACAACCAATTAACGCCTGCAGGTATGCTTTCTCCGTGCATCCAACAAACTGAAACCAACCAATTTTTGAGATCGTCCTGTACGTCGTGTTGTTGATTTAAGGTATGATGAAAAATATGTCATCGTTTTAGGTGTTGTTTTTTTTTTTTCACAACCACTTTTCTTTCTGATCAGTTTGCCTGAAAGTGGTTACCTGTAACTTTTGAACATTTCTTTGACACAGTTTTTTTTGGGGGCTGTAAGACTTCTTCCAGCACGGACTTCATTGGCTAAAAATAGAGTTTCAGCCTTCTCTGCAGTTTCAAGATATAGTTAAACTTGGTTAACATAACAATTATTTTTAACTGGCTACAATATTGCACAAAAAAACTAAGTTTGTTGACATTAAGTCTTCTCTTTTTATTGTTTAATTTTGATAAAGGGATTACAATTCGCACACTTAGATGAACATTCCTTTTACGTTTTTAGTTCGTGTTGTAATTAACTAGAGAACGCTGTATGCTATTTGGGCGGTGGGTTAGTGTTTTTTTTTAATTATAATTAGTTTTAGTTTTACTTCTCATGTCTTTTCTTTAAAACTCCCACCTGACTAGTTTCGTTCACTACAGTGTATCACTACAGTGTATCTACTACAGTGTTTCTACGGGTTGAATGCCATTACAGTGTCACTATCACTGCAGTGTATCAACTACAGTGTATCTACGAGTTGAATGTCATTACAGTATCACTATCACTGCAGTGCATCAACTACAGTGTATCTACGGGTTGAATGTCATTACAGTATCACTATCACTACAGTGTATCAACTACAGTGTATCTACGGGTTGAATGTCACCACAGTGTCACTATCACTGCAGAGTATCTACTACAGTGTATCTACGAGTTGAATGTCATTACAGTGTCACTATCACTGCAGTGTATCTACTACAGTGTTTCTACGGGTTGAATGTCATTGCAGTGTCACTATCACTGCAGTGTATCTACTACACTGTATCTACGGGTTGAATGTCATTACAGTGTCACTATCACTGCAGTGTATCTACTGCAGTGTATCTACTGCAGTGTATCTACTGCAGTGTATCTACTGCAGTGTAACTACGGGTTGAATGTCATTACAGTGTCACTATCACTGCAGTGTATCTACTACAGTGTTTCTACGGTTTGAATGTCATTACAGTATCACTATCACTGCAGTGTATCAACTACAGTGTATCTACGGGTTGAATGTC
>JAHWFP010000615.1:20620-31811 GCA_023313725.1 Lithobius niger | reverse complement strand
GAATGCAGTCAATGATCACTGAGAACCAACTGAAAACTGTTTCGTCAGGAGTAATGCAGTCAAAGATAATTGAGAACCAACTGAAAAGTGTTTCGTCAGCAGGAATGCAGCCAAACATCATTGAGAACCAACTGAATACTGTTTCGTCAGGAGGAATGCAGCCAAAGATCACTGAGAACCAACTGAAAACTATTTCGTCAGGAGGAATGCAGCCAAAGTACGTTGAGAAGAGATGGTGAATATCGCATCTTCAGGAGGAATTCTATATCTCATTGTCAGACTGCACGAATTTAACCAATAAATTTTGTAGATAGGTAATTTAAATAATTATTTTGTACAGTACATTGTAGATAGCTAGCCAGGTAACACTGTTACCATGGCAATGGGGAGTAAACCATCACAAGGTTTCTTGCAATTGCCTTCTAGCTACAAAATTGCATTGCTCTATTATTGCATAAAAATGCTTCCTTACATGTAAGTACGTTCAAAACTGTTTTGAGAGCTTTACTGCTTGTTCGGGGTTACCGTAAATGAAAATGAACGAAAACGGAAGTAATTGCTGTAAAGCTTCACCATGTCATTTGTCTCTGCAAAATAATTACAGGTTTGTACACCCGGAAGTAGCAATCTGTAATTAAGCTCAAATTCTGTTTCGTTTATGAAGAGCAGAAAATTAATCGTGGGGATGGTCTTCGTGGAAGTTGGTTGGCACTCCCTTCTATCAAAGTATTTAATTAGTTATTTATTTATAAAACAAAATGCATAATAGCCATGGTCCGAACCTCTGTAGTTTCCTTTTTTTTAAAATTAATTTCTTGGACCCTTAAGTCAGCCGAAATAATTTAATGCGTATGTGGCTGAACCGGCTTAATTTTGAACATCACCAGACCTTTTTTTGAGAAGAAGAAATATCTGGTAAACGGAGGAGCCAACCCGGGGATTTGAACCGTGGAACCTCCGATCATTGTAAAGGCCGAAAGATTTTCCAGAACTGGTCATAATAGTTCCCCTAGCCGCTGAAGGAGAATGGCGGGGACTTTACTAAGGTAACCTTCCCAGGGGTTCGACCAGATCTGCAATCCTCCAGCAACCCAGTTGAGCTCTCTCACCGCTCAACCGCACTGAGCGGTAAATATTAGCAGTGAAAAATAGTAATTTGACAAATAGTTCAAACATATGCAGGAAACGAAATTTAAGTCAGAATGAAACTTACACAAGTTGTTCTCGGATTAGTAATAAACCCGTGAACAAATCAGCAAATCAACAAATTGAGTGACGTCATTTGTGTACGCCCACTTACTGACCATTTCACCAAGCATTCACATTTTCAGGCAAAGTACACAAGACCCAACTCGCTAAATCATTTCACAAGAACAACAATTTAGTAACATCTAAGCTGTTGAAAGAGGATAGAACAGGATACGGTGTCACCATTTAGACCAAAAAAAATATAGAAGCAAGTATCAAGATAAAAAGTAAAAATGAACAACAATTGCCTACTTTAAATATATTTTTTCTATACATAGCCCCCACATAGGTGTCTTTACCAATCTAAATTTAGTAACATCTAAGCTGTTGAAAGAGGATAGAACAGGATACGGTGTCATCATTTAGACCAAAAAAAACATAGAAGCAAGTATCAAGATAACAGTAAAAATGATCAACAATTGTCTACTTTACATATATTTTTTCTATACATAGCCACCACATAGGTGTCTTTACCAATGTAATCCTAAACACAAATTTCAAAAAGTAACTTGTTAACAATATTCTTTAAAACTTAAAAGTAATACAATAAACACACAAATAATTTATACAGTACAAATGAAATTCTGAAAGTAATAAAATTAAGAAACTACAGTTTTTATTTAAAACATTTTTCAAAATCATAAATGTGTGACAATGACCTAACTGAAATAACCTTTACCATACACACAATTCCGAAGATAGTTTGGTACCTTCAATGCGCAGAAACCTCAACAGAACGTTCCAAAAGTGTCTGTTGAGGGAAACGACGTCACCTTTCAACGCGAATGATGGCTCCATCCATAGTCAGTCGATAATCCATCCAGAATCAGTCGATAAACTGTGTTTCGCGCATGCTCAGACATTCCGTAAAAACCAACCTCCTTTGCGAGCAGCTGCGATTAGTTAGTTCCCACAATACCTCAGTAGCACTCAAGATGAAGTCACTTCCATTGGACGGACATGTTTGGAATGAAAGGTAAAAAACATAAGTTTACCTATGGAGCAGCGCAAGTGACATCATATTGGCTACGAGATTGCATCTGGAGGGCATAGCTACAAGGTGCACTAGATTAAAATGTAAGGGAAAACAACAGCACTTCTAGTCAAGACAGTGCTTTTGAGAGCGGATTTCTTAGGCTTAAAAAAAAAACGTTGTTTTCTCCAACAACAAAAATCGCGCGTTATAGGCTTAAGAAATCCAGTCTAAAATAGCATTAGCTTCAGTAAGACGACCTTCTTTTTCCCCTCCAGTGCCCCTTGCAGCTAACCCAGTTACTGGCTCCACCATAGAGTTGTATACAATAATACTACATCATGCCATTGCTCTATAGAGCATCGTCAAGTGACGTCATATTGATACAAGAGAGATACGTGCAAGGTGCACTAGATTGAAATGGTGGGTTAAACAACGACACTTCTAGTCAAGCCAGTGCTTTGAGAGTGCATTTCGTAGGCTTAAAAAAACTGTTGTTTTCTCCAATCCCTTATGCTGCTTAGGAGTTAATTGGAAAATAAAGATTCCACTTGCTTAAAAATGTCAGCAACTGCCAACAAATCGACAATAATCGCGCGTTTTAGGCCTAAGAAATCCAGTGTAATAGCATTGGCTTCAGTAAGTCGCTCTTCTTGCACCTTGCACCTTCAGTGCACCTTGCAGCTAACCCAGTAACTGGCTCCACCATAGAGTTATACACAATAATACTACGTCGTGTCACTGCCCTGTAGGAACATCTGCTACATAATAAATGTGTACAAGCAAGGATTAAATTAGTTCGTTTGACTCTTTAACTCTCGCTTGCCTTTGGACTGCTGTATTACAGCTGTATCGAGTGTATTGTGCTTTGGCAGTACCAAACTGTGCGCAGCAGTGGACGTTTTTTTTGCACATGTGTGGTGGTTTTGGAAGGAGCTGTAAGTATGCCTTATAAGCAGAATGGCAAGTTTTCACATGCGACAGGTGTTATCCAGTTTTTGCCATGGTTTTAACCGTCATCGCAAAAAACCCTTTTTGACACATAGTTTTTGATATGTCAAAAACTGCTAAAATATGTCGTGTTGCCCAAAAAATGTACAGAAACAAATAGAGCAGAGCCACGACGTAGTATTATTGTATATAACTCTATGCTGGAGCCTTAATGGGTTAGCTGCAAGGGGCACTGCAGAGAGAAACAGAACGGCGTCATACTGAAGCCGATGCTGTGAAGAGTGATTTCTTAGACATAAAACGCGCGATTTTTGTTGTTGGAGAAAACAACGTTATTTTAAGCCTAAGAAATCCGCTCTTCCGTTGTTTTTCCCTCAATTTTTATGTAGTGCACCTTGTAGTTATGCCCTCCAAAACCCATACTGGTGCCAATATGGCGGCAAATGTCACTGCTCTATTGACTAATTTAATAAAGCCATTATGCCACAGAGTGTTGTGCATCATAACAGTAATTGAGTCTAGTAAGTAACAGTACTCCCTTGAAATTGTTTCACAGAGCCAAATTAGGAGATTTTAAAGTTTTTATTGTATGTTAATTTTTAAAGGGTTCATTTATAGCTGTAATTTATTGCTTAAATCTGGGCAGTTCTTTCTTGGTTTTATTGGTTTTTGACAGTTTTCGACACTTTTGATGGTTGTCTACAGTTTTCGCACGATTTTTGACACATCACGTCAAAAACTGGTTTCCGACGTCACAAACCCAACCTTGACTATGAGCGGATGTAGGTCAATAATCATTAAGTCAGTAAAAGAAATTGCGCAAGGGTTTCGGGGATATTATAATCCTGACACGAAATAACTTTACCTCTTCACCTATAACCACCACAGAAAAAGGCGTTTCGGCGTTAGGAGTATTATCCTTCACAAGACCGACTGGGCTTGAAGTTCCTGGTCTCCCACGAAGCAGGCAATTTTTTCCTTATCTCAGTCGGCTTGTTCGCAACGGGCGCTTGCTTGTATGCATCGCCTTTATATCGCCTTTTCTTTAACGGCCTTTATGCCACACCAGATGTTCGAGATTCGTGGAGGAGGGGGGGGGGGGGTTAGGCTCAACAACGTAGCTCTGCGGAAGGTGCAATGGCGAGTTTACGGATTTAGTGCCTTTTAGTTTTTACGAGGTCCAGGGTTTGGCACCACGCATTTCCTTCATTCCTTCACAAGGCTTGGTCGAGTATAGCTAATTAGTGATTAGCGAGCTGTAATAAAAACAAACCCATACACTGGATCTAATAATTATATTGTGCAAGTTATTCAACCTGATATCAGCCACCACAACTTTGTTTATTTTGCGTATGATATTGGAGTTCTTCAAGTTGATGTTTCTTATGTGACTGCCAGGAATTGGAAAATCTTGATGTGAACTCTTTCCCTTTTTGATCTCTGTCTTGCACCATGGCAGCATGTTTATGAATATTCTAATATCAACGATTTGCTACACTTAATGATATTATCCTAGGTTTAATTGACTGACATGCTACATTTGTTACTGTTGAGCTAGAAGGCCTAGTGCTCCCTGTGATTTCAGTGATTTAGATTTTTAACTGATTCTATTACGTCATTCACGAAAAGGAAAGACAGTGTTGAAGCCATGTTCAAGAAAATGTAAAGTACGCTCCAGTGGGAGAATTATAAAGATCTGATCAATAAAGTAAAAAAATTTGTACGTAATGCAAAGATGCACCATTTTGATGATTGCGTGAATAATGAAGGTAATTCTAAGATTTTTTTTGAGCCATCTGACGCAACTTGGTATGCATGGTATGGACCAGTCTGTTCTTGATACTGATTATTCTCCTGATAAAATAAATCAGCATTTTTATTAACAATCAAAAATCCATTAATTTCAACGCAAGTGATTCAAAAATAACATTTCGAAATTTTATGCCTTCAATTCGGATTCTAAGTTAACCCTATCCACCTCTTCCGAACAATGAATTAGTAACATCATCCAAAATATTTATTCCAATGCTATTGGTGCAGACAAGAGTAATTCTAAAATGGTCAAACGTTACCATTCCGTTGCAATCCCAGCAACTACTCACGTTATTAATTTCTCCATTATTTCTAGTAACTTTCCAGATTTATGGAAATTGGCTGTGATTTATTTCATCTGGAAAGCAAAGGGCTCCAAACATATTAATAACCTATGTCCTATTAGCATTTTATCTTGCCTGCACAATGTTCCAGAACGTATTGTGGCAAATCAGTTATAAGCAAAGGGCTCCAATCATATTAATAACCTATGTCCTATTAGCATTTTATCTTGCCTGTACAACGTTTTAGAACGTACTGTGGTAAATCAGTTATAAGATTACGTTCAAGAATACCGTACTCTTAACGGTAATCAGTTTGGTTTCCAACATGAGCACGTACTACTACAGCTATTTAAAGATTACTAACGATATTTTCAAAGAGTATCTTTGAAAAAAGTATTGTTTTCATCTTTTGCGGCCATTGGTAGACATCTGCGTTGTTGGTGGGGGCTTATCCTCAGGATGGCAAGAAATAATTATATAGAAGATGTAACATTTCGTTTGTTACTCATTGTAACAGGGAATCGAGTTGTCCTACCAAGTTGTCCTTCACATTGCCAGCCCCTCGCCCTTTTCCTTTGCTACTGCGCCAAGAATGAACCTGCTCGCCCTTTTTTATTGCTACCGTCTCCTCATTGTTTAGTTAATTAGAGCCGAATTTATTGGCTTTTTCCTCATTATTTAGTTACTTTGAGCCGTTTTTATTGGTTATTTTAATGATGGGTTTTCTGTGTCCGCATCTCATCCCAAACTAAGCGCATTATAATATATGGATACATAAATCGGTTCTGACATAATTTTTTAACGATTTGATGGCATTTTTCATTAAAAGTTGCAACAATTATGAAGGCATATGCAATTATACTGAATCTTTGCAATAACAATGGTGTGGTTGCACGCTTTCACGATGTTGGCGTCACAGTCAATGGTGAAGCATCGTTCGATGTTGCGGCTGCCTGTCTCATTGTTCCAAAATGGTCGTGACTTTTTTGGAACAATGACACAGGCAGCCAAAACATCGAACGATGCTTCACCATTCACTGTGACGCCAACATCGTGAAAGCGTGCAACCGCACCATTGTTATTGCAAAGATTCAGTGTAATTGCAGATGCCTTACTTGTTAATTTGATTTGACTATTGTTACATATGTATACTCATTTTTCACATTGTCGTGCCAACTGATTTAATGCTGTTGCGACAATCAATCAAAATAATTTAAAAGTGGACCCTTTTGGTGGAATGCATATGAACAAGTAGCACAAAACTGCCCAAAGAAAGTGTCCAAAGTTAACTTATTCAGGACATTGTTGCAACTCTCTAGTAACGTGATTACATGGCGAATTTTAAACAATAAAAATGACAAAAGTATGGTAATTATCAGAAGTTACTGGACAAGTGTTCAGTGTTACCACCCTCCCCCTTGTTCAAACAACGAAAGGCAAATAAGTTGTTTGAAAAACGTTCGAAGTTGCAACAATACTCACGAGGGAACAGCCCTAGGCTTTATTGTTGTAACCGAGAACGGCTTCGAGAGCAACTAATTCACCATTCATTGTTGGAACAAAGAGGATAATATCCGGCTTGTAAACCCTACAGTGTTTAACCAATTAGCCATTCCAACCACCAATCCAAATTGTTGTTATTATTGACTTGCTTTGTCATTGTTACCCTCTCAGAAGCATTGTTGCCTGATTGCAATGGACTCATTCGGCCAACGCAACGAAATAAATATCATATTGCACTCAACAATAATTATTTCGGTACATTTCGTAAAAAAAGACATGCATTTACAGTTCCGGCAGAAAGTAAATTTACAAAACCCAGAATTATTGTTATAGTGAGACAAGCGTCAACAAAGGCATGCACGTGCCTTGGTGTCTGCTGATGCACGATATTTGCTCAGTTTCAACAATGCCATAATGCAACAATGATTAGGGGTTTGAATAACATCTCTGTAATGTGTGGTGCAGTGGCAACCCGGACCACTGCACTGTGACTGAAGTTGGCGCTAATGAGCAAGTTGTCGACGCGCCATTAAGCCTCAATCCCCCCCCCCCCCCATAATGCAACAATGATTTTTTTTCGCTATAACGACATTACGTTTGTAAATTTACTTTTTGCTAGAACTGTACATTGTATGGCCATTTCCTATTTTTCTTGATACTGGCGATTGGTTTTCCGTCACGGTGGGCTGCTGTTTTACAAATTTTTGCAAAGCTCGAAAAAACGAAACGAAAATTTGTTTATGCACCATTAACGAAAAAGGAAGGATTTTTTTTTTTTTAGCTTTTTTCATTTTACCTTTGCGTGTATTTTAAAATAGTAATTTAATTCCAAATGATAGCCTATTTAGATTTTTTACTGTACTTTTGCTGTACTTGTAAGAATAAATGCTGCCAGGCGGTGACGATTGACCACTTATATTCTCCTACTTATTCTCCCCCTTATTCTCCCACTTATTGTCCCACTTTTAAACAATGCTTTAACAATACATAACAATGCTTCAATATCGAATACTGCGAAAGACTTGCCATTTGGAAACCATACTTTTAAACAATGAAAACCGAAAAGGTAGGGTTACGAGAGTAAAAAGCTTGACACGCAAACAACATCTAAACGGATGTGTTATAGTCTTTTTAGTAATGTTGATGACCATGTACACATCAATACGTCATCAATGTACACATCTAGGCTATGTGTGTGCGCATCGACGTACCAATTCAAGAAATACGTCAATACAATTTCAGCACCTTGAGAACTCCCCGTAATCCCGTCCCAAAGAGTGGCATCAGTCCTTTAAACATCACTGGACAATTCTAACAAAGCGCTTCCTTGTCTTTCTCCAGTGGCCAAGTTTGGCTGATGAAACAAACCACTAGAATTAATGTTTAATCCGGTGAAACGAGCCCGTGTACGGTTATGCATTAGTTATTAGTTTGTTACACTCGTGTCTGTCTGCGAAGGGAGAAAGAAACCAAACTTGGAGGAAGGGTAATCAAGACAACATCATTCGGAATTGTACCGCAATGCAGGTGGGTCGGTAGCATATCACCTTGGGAACGGGAGAATGACGTAGGTGTTGTCCGGTTTTTTTGTTTCTAAAGCAAGAGCCTAAACATGTTCAGTCCGTTGTGGCCAAGTCTCATCGCTAAAGTTTTTTGCTCAACTTTTGTTGCATTTTAAAGGGATGTGGTATGAGAACTAGACAAAGGAGGTTGCATCTTTGGGTGTCTTTTTCAATTTCTCAGAATCCAGTTTTGCTGAAGAAAAATTGAGGTCAATATTCTGCGAAAATGGAATTCCAAACGCACAGAAATTGTGTCCATTTTTACAGAATCATATTTGCAGAAGAAAAATATGACCTGCTCACCCTTGATGAGCAGCTATGGAAATAACCCACTTATTTTTATATACCTGTATAATTTGTACAAGAAACAATATAACCCATAACCGCCAGAAAAACTTTCAGACCCTTTTTTTTTAGAGTCCATATTGGGTCGGTTCTTGGATTCGAACCGACATTCTCTTGGCTTGGAGCAGATGACGCTGACCACTGGGCTGTGACTCCCCGGGGCCCCCTCACAAAGCTCGCGCTGGGACTTAGTTTTTCGCTGTTATACGTTGAAGGCGTACGTTCGTATCTAGGCGGTTATGGGCTAATACTCAACTGTACATGGGATCAGTTGTAAGGAAAATGAGGAGGCTCCTGTTTATAAGCTACTGTGTTCCACGTTACACAATTGCATGTGTTACACACTTTAGGATTACAGTAATCTCGATCTATATAGTAGGATTTTTCTCGATACGGTATATCCAGAAATCTCAGTGAATAGAAGAATTTTTCTGGATTTTTCATTGAAACGGTACGCAACACAGGAAGTTACATTTTTCCTTCTAAACTGGGTTATGTCCAATGCAGCTAGCTCATCAAGTGGTAGCAGGTCATAATTCTTTTGCAAATTTGATTCTGAAAAAAAATGGAAGTAATATCTATGAGTCTAGAATTCCATTTTCGTAGAATCCTTTTCCGCAGAATAATGACATCAAAATTTATTTCTGCAAATATGAACGTTGTTTTTCAGCGAAATTGGATTCTGCAATACTGGAGGAGACCCATTCTTGGGCCCATTATTTTACTGAATTTCAGTATTGCACAACCATTCTACGCGCCATTTTTGGATTTTGGGTCGAACGTCAATTAAATTGGTTAAGGAGAGTCCCTTTTTTTTTTGGGGGGGGGGGGCCATTCAGGTATCAAAATTAATCCGACAGTCACGGGAAATTAAGTAGCCGGTCATTATTTATGGGGGAAATCAAACGAAATGAAATGTGACTACCAAATTTTTGGTGACCCCTTCCCCCACCTTCAAAACCATCGGAGAGGGGGAATTGAATCCTAATGTCATACCGGCAGCTATGTCGTTAATGCCAACTTCTCTCACAGCACGTTGGTCTGGGATGCATCTGTGCTGCACATTACAGAGTTGTTAGCCAAACCCAAATCTAGATTTTATCGCACATTTGTACACTTGCAAAAATTGAAAAATCTCGCGCAGGAGGACAGAGTCATTGCCCATTTGACACGCTACGTCTCGCGAAGGTGAAAACGGTGACGAACACCTTCAAGATGGTGACAATTAACAGGAACGTGAGTGGGCCATGGATTTTACCAGGAGCAAATAACTATACGTCCGCAGAGTGCGGGAGTGTCCATTTTGTAACTCTTGCTTCATATTCCATCTCTCGTTACAAGGCCATCTGGGAGAAAAGGTTTCAGTTTTGTTTCTCAGATACAGGCCAGTCCAGTCAACATCGCTAGATTATTATTTTACCAGAGCAGCACTGAAGGGCACCAGTTTTTCGCACGCGCAAAAACTGGCATTGAATCGGGAAGCGAAACACCTGATATCTGCCTCAGTCGGCCTTGGCTTGTAGTTGTCATCTGCCTCACCGCTTCACGATCATGGAACACTGTTGCAAGTGGAGGTTCGACATGCCTGGATTAATCACAATGGGAATGGTATTTTTCAGCATCCCTCTATTAGGTTAAACCCTACAAATCGTCTGTATTGTCTGAGAAAATAGATACGATTAGTCGTTCCGAATTTGACCGTATGGGGTCGCGACCACGAGTGAGAGATGGAACCTGCGGCATTATTATCATGGACGCTACCTTTTACGTCGTTCCTGGTTGAACTTTGATCCACTCATAGCTACAACCGGTCTAAAAACTGAACGCTGGATTAAAGAAAATAAACTTGTTAGCCAGCTCTGATTTAACTTAAAATTAATTTCACTTCCTAATCGTACCTACTAAGGAATGAACAAAGTAGTCGTAACGTGATCACTTCGGATTGATGACGCTGACTAGTTTCTGTCTCCATGGCGACGCCCTGGAATGTAAACTTTGGCAGTGATGCATTGCTATTCGGTTTATTGACGCTACACCCTCAGGCGGTAGTGGTTGAAACGATAATTTCACCCAAATATTTACTCGAGCTAGAGTGGCATTAACTATGTTCTCCAACCACTGCTAGCAGTTTAATTGAATTATGGCGTTTACTCATGACGCGTTTTACACGAATTTTAAGCGTGAAACAAATAAATTCAATGCATTGCCGATAAATTATTAAAACAACAAATAGCTTGATGGTACATAAGCTCTTCTTGGACTAGATTTGAAATAAAGGCTCATGAGGCCAAATTTCGTTAATTCAGGAAAATTGGAAATCAGCATAAATTATACACTAGAAGTAACGTAGTTCAGTAAGCTACCTTTATGCACTTAAAGATTCGTCGGAGTGGCGTGACCCGGATTCGAACCGGTTACCCAGTTCGCCCCCAGATCACTTGCGTAGCGCCTTGTATAATTTTCGCAGATGGCTTATTTCCAATTTTCCTTAATGTTATTTACACCAATTTGTG